>QLOK01001942.1:0-34444 GCA_003313805.1 Tricholoma flavovirens
TAGCAATGGTAAACAATAGATAAAATTTCAGATAATTTCTCCCAAATACCGGATTGTTGACTGGGGCTGATGATCGAACCTGCACAAGTACAATTACAAGATTTAAATTGCTTAGTACGATGTCAATGGGCCCTTTCTTGAGGCAGTCTAATAAAATGTGATCTGTCCAACCACTACAAATAAATTCAATGAAATAAAAATATAATACGAATGGGTAGTATGGAGTACAAGGGGATGTTGGATATAAGTGCGATAGTTGCTGTCGCCTTTTGCTGTCGTCTGCTATGGTGATAGCGGTGGTCGCCATCGTCATCATCGTTCGTGGCCGTTGCTTCGTGGTTGTCTCTTCGTGATCGCCGCATTCGTCTTCTGCTATCGTTCCCTGTCGTTGGTCTTCCCCCATTCATACAGTTCTCCCTGTCATCGGCTCGTCCCTGTCGGCTCGTCACCCGGCTCGCAGAGGCTGTCTTCATTGTGGTCATCATCCCTCTGTTGTCCTTCATCCTTGTTGTCCTTCATCCTCATCCCAGCCGTCCTCTTCCTCGTCCCCTGGTCCCCGCTGTCGTTGTCCTTCCTCTCATTGTCAGCGTCGTTCTCATTGTTGTTTCCCCCCTGCGAGCAGCTGCTCGCAGCGGTGGGGGTCTGGCAAGTGGGTGCTGGCGGCGGTCGTCATCATCTGCGCCTCGCCGTTCATCCTCGTCACTGGGCCAATTTGTCCCCGTTGTCCCCGTTGTCGGCTCTCATCCTGGCGTCTCGTCGTCCTGATCCATTATCCACCCTGCGAGGCACGGATGTAGGTCTGCTGTCTTGGCATTGTCTCGTGGTAGTCTGCTGTCTTGGCGCTGTCTCGTGGTAATAGAACCTAAAGATCAAATCAAAACCATTGTTAGTTGAAGAGAAAAAGAGAAAAGAAGAGAATTGAAAACACATTACTTAGGCCCAACAAACAACTCGAGATTGTTGATAGTTAGAGACGTAGCAGCTAAGGTTGTTGAGCGGTGCCAGCACATGATATTCGTAGGGAAGTATGAAGAAATAGAGTGACGAGAGAGTAAATCCCCTACACAACTCATTTGCGGCCATACATTGTGTTGCTGAGCATTGTTGAGGAAGTGTGACTGAACGTGACAGTTTCCTTTTTCGTTCAAAATCCGCGTGTCGGTAAAACCCGCTGAAAGTGAAAATATGTAAGGGGCTGAGTTTGACTGACTTCAAAATATAAGCCTGCAGTTACACAGATTTGAAACTCCGAAGCCTGCCAAGCAGCCGTCAGACTTAATGTATCACTTTTGCTGGGTGGTTGGTCGAGTTAAAAAGACAAGTCCTCGTACCTCGGACTCGTAACAGAAGCATGTACAGGATTGGCTGAGGAAATACATTAAAGATCCAGTCAGTGGTAGTGGCTCAGACTTGATGATGAGTCAAAGGTGTTGTAAGAGACGACCATCACAGAGTCACACTATGGCACACTATGGTGACTCGATGTTCTTCTAAGTTTGACCACCTCAGTCTCGATGCCAACCACTAGTATGGGAAAAAATCAGTATAAGCCTCGACGTAAGCCTGTACTTGGTCTGCTCATGCATTTCTATTCACATGCATTTTCATATAGCACCTGATAAAGACATCCAAGAACATCTTAGGTGCTACTATGAGCTTGGTCTAACAGATGTTAAGGTCACCGAGGCACTCAAGCAACACTATGATACCAATAGATACAGACTGAGGTATGTATCTATGTCTTTGATTATGAGTATTTCTTACAATCACCAGTGTTTTTACTGTTTGAAAACTGCAGGAGTGGGATATCTTATTGACCCACCAACAAAAGTATATGCCAGAATCCATTTACGACTCGGTCTATGAAATTCGGAAGCACTTTCCAATGCATGGGGCAGAGGGTATCCAGAAGACCCTTTGAATAGATTATGGTATTTGTGTCCCGCAGTAAGCAAGAACTGCACAACTTCTACAACTGAGTAGAACTAACATTCTCACTTAGAACAGTCATTACCAGTCTTCTCAAAACTGTAGAGGATGATGAAGTCATTTGTTGCCATAAACAGGGATTTTGAAGAAGGCATTTTTGGGCAGCAGGTGTAAACGATGTATGGCCTCAGGATCAACATGACAAATGGGGTTGTTTCAGTCTATGGCTGCATGCCAGATTGGAAGCATTCTCAGGTGAAATTAATTGGCTCAAAATTTGGTGGATAAATAGGAATCTGAGGCTCATCGCAAAATACTATCTTGACACTTGCCAGCGAATTAGTGGTATGTGTCCTATTTTATCAGTGGATAGCCTATCTGTTGAACAATCTAGGTGTTCCTATCATCACACAAAGTGATCCTGGGACCGAAAATTATGGTACTGCAAATACACATACCATGATTCACCATCGCCTTGATCCAAGCCTTGCCAATATGCTCCAGCATCACTTTATGCCAGGCCATAACAATATCCTTTCGGAAGTCAAGTGGTCCATCTTCTGATGAGATTTTGTACCTGGTTTTGAGAATATATTGCAGAAAGGTGTTGATAATGGTTGGTATGATGTAAATGACATGTTAGAGAAGTGAGCTACAACTCTATCCATTCCATGTACATTTCCCATTATTTTTTAGCCTCCTCTTCCACTGGGTTGCGATTCCATGGTTGCAGATTGAGATTGACAAGTGGGTCAATATCAAGAACAAGACTGCCCCTTGTGCTGTCCAACACAAGATCTTACCTCATGGTGTTCCTACCCTGATATGTACATCTCCATCTCTTTTCAATGCTTTGGATTTTAAGGTTATTATGTTACTTCTATGTTGATCACCAACTTACATGTGTATTAGATTCCTGTCAATTCTGAGCTTTTGGATGAAATGGAAGCACTGTATGCACCTCCCAACCATGCAGTTTTTGAATTGGTACCACCAGCCTTTCACGAGAATGTTAGCCAACTCTACATAGCGATCGGTCAACCCGAAGTCAATGTTGACACTTTTTGGAACATTTATCTCAATCTTCTCAGACAGATTCGTGAGGGACGTGATGAACAGATGACTGGTATACTCACTTCGCATCAAGAAACTCTTAATCAAGATCCCGATGAAATGCCACTTTTACCTGGCATGGATGCCTTCCATTTAGGGCAGCCACTGCAACCTGGACAAAATGGAACTTATAAGGGTGATTTAGACGAATCTTCTCTTGCAAGTGCTGTTCAACAATTGGGTATTGAGTATGCTGATTTTACCATGGATGAGGAGGATGAAGATGGAGATGGGGGGCATGGGGAGGATGAAGACAGGAATGACAGTGATGGTGAGGATAATAACTAGACTGGAATGTAGTGCACTCTTACTCCTGATATGCTTGGCACTCAATTTCAACGATGCTGGTGACATTAGCAAACTTTTATTAAGTTATCAAAACAAGGAAAAGATTGGAAAATCAAATGAGTGCTGATTGACATCAAATTTTTCAAAAATTAGTGTAAACAAGATGTAAAGTATGGAGGAAAATGAGAGTCATGTGAACTGCATAATGAGTATCAAGCAACTTCGATCACTTCACCATCTTCAAGGCTATTGGAGCCATGACTGGTCTGATCAGCGGAGGCCTGCAGTTGAAAAAACTTGCAAAAGCAATTGCATGCGTGATCCGTTGTGAAGAATAAATGAGTGTAAGAGAGATTGCCATCTGCAAATACCAGACCAGTCTCTGTGTGATAAGGTTTAAACTTGAGAAATTGGAAGATTGTAATTTGGGGACCTATGGTGATGTTATGATCTGGGGATCGGTGAGTAAACTTTTTCCACCTGTTTTTGAGGAGAAAAACCAGATGAATTGCAACTAGATATTAGTGTTCTTGTCCTACCTTGGAAGTCACCAACAAATGCGAGAGATTTTGTCTTCAGATATTGCACATGTTGGCAAAAGCTGAGAAACTTTGCTCGGTGAACTTCTTCTCCCTCAAGAAAATCCAAAGGCTGAGCTGAACCATTGCCAATGTACTTGATGAAGCCATGGGTAGAATTATTGATGACTTCCTCCAGAAGATAGGTGTCGTGTGTTTCATTGGCAATTGCAAGAGCACTTTTTACGAATCACATATATGGGATTGAGAATGGTGGAGGGCCATGTTCCTTTGTACATAAATGAGGTGATAAAATCATACACAAGCCCCATTAACGCTGATGCCCAACAGAGACAATTGATTTCAGCTGTCAGTTTAACTATTTGCATGTGGTTGTCAAGGACAACATGATTTCCTGTGCCATTGGCTTTGTACCAACACTGCTTGATGACAACTGATGTTGTGTCACTGAGGATCAACTCATCCAGATGACCAAACAATGCACTTTTGAAAGCACCATAAACCAGTTTTGCATGAGGGTCATACATCAGAGTGACCATCTTCGGATCTGTGCTCTCCTTGGTTGCATCAAATGTGCATGAAAGTTTGATGAGCGCATGGAAAGTGACTGGTGAAGTGGGGTACACCATGCATTTGACAGCCTTTGTGTTTACTATAAAATGTGAACATGGGATGTTGACGGTAAGCACATCATACAGTATTTGAGTTGATTGCAATGACATGTACAGATGGATCAAACATTCTTTTTTGATGGAGCTGTTTGTGCCTGTAATGCATGTCATACATCATCGGCACTTGGTGAGCTGAGCTGGCCACCTCCTGATTGCTGCATCGGGGGTGTTGAAGGTCTACTGTTATTAACATCTGAGTCCCTTTCAGTGGGCCATGCCTTAGATTGAGTGCGAGGCTTGACAGATGGTGGGGTATTCTCTGAGTCGTGTGATTGCTGCAATGTTGCGAGGTTGTTAGTGACTGCATAATTTGCTTTCTATAGATTGTTGTCTTACTGAGCATTGTCATTTCCTAATGCTTCCCGTTTTGTCAATTATAGATGTATCCATATCATGACACAAAGTGAAGAGTGGCTGAGACTTTGTATCATACCCAGCATCACCATATTCACTCTCTGTAATATACGAAAGCGACATTTTCTTGGGCTGCAGAACAGTCTTGCGTTGTTCATGATCAGTTAGTTGGTGAGTCAACGACAAAACCAAGCATGACATACCACATTGTTTTCGATCTCATCAAGGTGATCCAAGATATCACACTGTCGCTCGTGGCTCAATTCCAGATAGAGATCCAGGACTTTGTTTGATTGGAATTGTAAGGCCTTTGATTTTCCCTTACAGTACAAAGAATTTGCTTGAGATTTCATCTATATCCTTCGAGGTCTGGCCCAAAGGTACCAACTCTACCCAATCCTTGAAACAAAGGTGGACATCTTCAATTGAAAGGGGGTACTCTTTTGACCACTTCGAAAAAAGTGGGAGCAACATAAAATAACCGATGCATTTTAAATCCTTAACATCAATGTGAAGTGGAATATTTGAGACGGTCTCTGATATGTTCTGTCACCCATCAATTCCTGAGTCAGCACCACTGATATGATATAATTCTGGACTCCCTACCGAAACAACCTGTGGATTTTTATAACCGGGCTTCAATGACATCATGGTGAACTTGATAACAACCACCTCATGCTGATATTCCGCCAATGCCTTCCACGCAAAAACCCTTGCATTTCATCATAGAGTTGGTGTGCCTTTTGATATCTGGTCTCCCTGAAAGTCTCTGGAGTTGACATGAACTTGGGGAGTACAATGGGACGAAGGCTGTCTCCATTCATCACCGGGCTGGGATTTGGATGTGATTGGGTAGTTAACGATGAATGCTTGGGCCATGGTTGATGAGCTGTTGACATTTGAGTTGTGGATGCCCAGCTGGTTTGACCCTTGCCCATGCCAGTACCAACTCTTAGTGGATGATTGTGGCCTGCTGGAGGTGGTCAATCATTGCTTTCTTGTAAATTTCAGCCAATCTAATACCTTGTCGTTGGGCAGCTGCAATGGCCTTGCGAATATCAACCTGCACAGTCAAGCTTGAGGCTGCCGCACACGGAGTGATCTGCCTCCCACCGGAAACATTACCTATAAACACTTCAGTTCACTTGGCAACGGGGCAAGGAGATGGAGACGAACACATAGTACTTTGCTCAATTGCATCTGTTTTACAAAGATAATACTGACAGCATCCAGCGCAGACATGTTTTCCTGGGTTATCTCAGGTTTTGTCCTGCATATAAAAGAGCTTCCTCCCATCGTCGAACAATTCATGGCATCGCTGGCAGACAATGGGTCTCTTTCCGTTTGTAGTAAATTCAGCATGTTCGGTGGGAGGCATGGGTGCAGGGAGGTTAGGAAGAGACAAAAAAAAATCCACTTGATCCAGAGTTCGGTCACCTTCTCCAATGTTCCCCCAATGTATGCCTGTGAGACTTGACATCCCTCAATGCAGAGCAATCATACTAACATCAAGCAATGAATATTCAAGTCTTTCCTGGACATTTTCTAGTGTCGAAATCCAGTTCTGATGGAGCTGACAAAAATGTTCGAAATATCCTCTCATTCCAAGCTACAGCTGCAACTACTTGTATATTGCTTTGCAAGTCTCTAGTGTCCTCATGGATAACTTGAACAACTAGCATAACTGTTGCTTCTTCAGACCTTGGAATGGCCCGGAATGCACATTTGCCACCAGCCAAATGTTGTGCTGTCGCCGTTTATCCTCCAAGCACTGCTCCCCTGGGTCCATGGTGTTGAGTCTCTAATGCTTCCTCCGTAACTGTTTCTTCTCCATACCTCAGGTCAGGGGCCTGGAACGTCATGTTCAAGTTAGTGCACCAGCTGAATTCCAGGTTTCTAATCTGATATGCACCACAATTTTTTTCGTTACGACGGATACCGAATGCGCAGACCATATAATGGGTTTTGGATGTGACAGGTGTCTGGCCTGTCAGTTACTCCAGAACCTTCAATGCTCGCGTTAGGCGATTGCCAGGCTTGCCTACAGTTTTGTCAAGTATCATTGACTCAGACAAGTTTGGAAATTGGATATGTATGATGTACCGATACTAGACACTCAATCTATGGATCCTACAAAGTTCCCAGATACATCTTGACTATTGGCCACTCAGGTATAGTTTTCGCCTCGCTTCGGTATAATTTCATTAGTGGTATTGACCTTAGCATAACTATCAGTTCACTACAGCCGGATGTACACGGGGTCCTGCCAGGTACTGATTTCGGGGCTCAAAAACTGAGCAACTCACTCCGGATTGCCATGTTTCAGAACTCACGCATTACATACAATAATTAAACAATGCTAGAAGCTTCTTTATTTTTTTCACTGCCAGTGGAAACCACAGTTGTCCGTTCCTCCGAGCCCGAGCTTGCATGACTGCCAGTTTTATCGGCGTCGAGTTTGGGAGCAACCGGTGCGGGAACGGGGATGGTAGGTTGTATCCAGAAGAGAGGATAACGCCGTTGAATATTATTCACAATCAGCGCGACAGACAAGGCGAGAGTGGATGAAAGAAGGATCACAGGCAGGTAGTACCACCCTATGCTGCGGATGTTTGAATTTGTGGCCGCAAGTAGAGCAGAAGCGCCTGAAATAACGACATGGTTTCGTGAGTGATTTTATAGGAACGGTTATATCGAGTCATAACCTGCCTGCTGGTGGATGCACGGTGCCTGTCACTTGCATTAGGACGATAGCAACTGCGACTGATAGCGATCCTGCAAGCCATTGAAGCTGGTTAAACCTCTCCTCTGTCGGAAGGAGGTTGAAGAGCTTAGTGACACAGATCCCAGTTAATGCCCCAACGAAGTGCCCGCCAAATACTGCACGTGGTTGTGCGAGCGGTGAATTGAGTTCGCCATACATGAGAACTGCAGACGCTCCCTATTTAAAATTTTGAGATGAGGTGTTACCTATTGCTCCATGGTTAAACTTACATAACTAGCCACGATCGATGGAACGTTTCTGTCGATGAAATACTGAGACTTGCCGAAGACCAGTTGAATCACTGAGATCCCGCAAAATGCTGCAATAAATGACCAGAACCACACAAGGTACTGCTTAGGAGGTGCAGGTGGAACCGCACGATAACCCAGCCAATGTGATATCCATGGAGGCCATTTGGCCAAATAATGGGGGCGTGCCCGTGATGAGGAAGAGTTCATTTCTGCGAGGGAATTCGCGTCAAGCCCACAGATTTATTCCTCTGCTTGTCGGTCCGTCCTATAAGTGTCAAGGGGAACAAGAGTCGAATTGCTACCAGTGGGCGTGTCACGGTCATTTTATGATCATGTCGGAAGGCCGGGAACATTATGTAACTGACTATGGAAACGGATCAGCGTAATTGATGATCCGATTCGGTGATCGACAGAGATGGCCGCGAAGCGCGGTGTAATATGGATCTCGAGGCCGATCCCCGACTCGGACTGTCAGCTGGTTGCACACCTCCGAAGTTCTCCTCCTGTCCTCCGTTAGCTCCCGACAAGTCTGCTACCGAATTTACAGATCCTGTGACTACTTCCAGGATATCTAAGTCTTGGAAAATAGGATGCTCAATTCCAAAGCTCAGTTCGTCAGTCAGCCCTCCGTCAGGTAAGTATGATGTTTTTCCAAGCTCATCTCCGACTGACGATCAATACAAAATTTCTGCAATGCAATTTCATGGGAGTGATCTATTCCAACATCAGTTTGTCAATCGTCCCAGGGAGTTGCTGAGCAGGATGTTGCCGAGAACCTTGGCGAACGACTGGCCGTCGTTCATGCGCTTGTCTCCTTGTACTTCACGACAATTGTGTATTCCGGCATAGGGACTGCATGCATGGCATATATGATTTCTACAAAAAAGCTAAGAATTTGGTGCAGAGGAAATTGCAATTCACGAGGTCAGGAAGCTGCCAGTGACAAAAGCTGTAACAAACTGAACTCTGGGAACATCTCTTCTGCGCAGTTGTTAGAGCTATTGCCAGGGGGCCAGTGTTGTCTATGAAGCCCTTAATATCACTTCAGCTGGATTTGAAGGCTTCATGAAGGTTGAAGCCCTATTTGCCCTTCACATTGAAGGCCTTCATATTGAAAATTTTAAAATAGCCAGAATTGAATTCTGAGTATGCCTGTCTAAGTTTGACAATTATCTGAATAGTTATGATTGAGTTACAGCTTATTTACTCCTCATACTCATCCCCAGAGCTTGGCATAGCACTGTCATCAAGGTATTCTGGTCAGCTAAGGCCTCCATCAATGCTGCTTCCTTCTCAAATTCAGCTTTGTCCGAGTCTCAGCGGCAGCTGTACAACCTCACCTCCAAAAAGTATTGAATTGACAACTTGGAAGGTGACTGCTTTGTGGTGCAATCCTCCCTGCCAGTGCTATAGGAATCCCATTCTCTGATTCCGAATCTGAACCAGAGGTATCTGCATCTTGAGCCTCACTGATCCACTTTGCCATCTCAGTTCTCCATCCTGCCATGGTTGTTAGTAGTTACAAAAGCTCAGCCATGTTCTGATTCCTCCTCATCATCTATATCCTCAAATGTTTGCCTCAGTGAAAGCAAGCCCAAAGGATCTGGGTCTGTGGTGCCATCATGATGGATGTTGGAACTTGGAAGTATGCTGGGACAAAACTTCTATCTAGTGTTGCAAATGGCTAAGCTGGTCAATTTTAAGAAAATTGTGATAGAGCCTCAAATAAATTATCCAAAATTCTGAAAATATTTGATGGGGTAGATGCCCCCGAGAGCTGGGGGGTCCTCTGCCAATGCTAAGTGATACAGTTAGTTTTTGAAGAGATACTGACTGGCTCCCAAAACAGCTCACATTTGGAGCTGTTTTGGGAGCCGGTCAATATCTCAACCCCAGCTACACGGATCGCTTAGTGTTGGCAGAGGACCCCCCGGCTCTTGGGGATATCTACCCCATCAAATATTTTCAGAATTTTGGATAATTTATTTGAGGCTCTATCACAATTTTCTTAAAATTGACCAGCTTAGCCATTTGCAACACTAGATAGAAGTTTTGTCCCAGCACACTTCCAAGTTCCAACATCCATCATGATGGCACCACAGACCCAGATCCTTTGGGCTTGCTTTCACTGAGGCAAACATTTGAGGATATAGATGATGAGGAGGAATCAGAACATGGCTGAGCTTTTGTAACTACTAACAACCATGGCAGGATGGAGAACTGAGATAGCAAAGTGGATCAGTGAGGCTCAAGATGCAGATACCTCTGGTTCAGATTCGGAATCAGTTTGAGGCTCTATCACAATTTTCTTAAAATTGACCAGCTTAGCTGTTTGCAACACTACAAGTTCTATCTGTGATCCATCAACACAGCCACCTGGATCTTAAGCCCTTCTGAAGGGCAACTCATTTGAAGGCCTTCATCTCTTCAGGCAACAGTGCAGGGGGCTGGCAGAATGGGAATCTGGGTGGGAGTGAGTGCTGCTGGAGTCTAAAAAAAAAGTACCATGTTACAAAATGAATGGAAAAATGATTACTGTGAATGCTCTGAAATGCAAACATCCTAAAAATGAAGCAAAAATGCATTTTACCTACCTCCAGTAGTGCTTGGCACATTCAAACTCCACCTCAAAGGACTTCACACAAAATTATTAGCATGAGTTCACCACCAGCCCACTAAAATTAGTAGTATCTCATCATAAGTCTTCAAACTTGTTATAGTGTTTAGTAAATATATATATTCCTTTATACTATGATATATACTACTATGACAAAAATAACTATGAAAGAAGAAAAACAGAAGTAAATGTCCACACACAGGAAGGTGGGTGGTGCCCTGTTGTGGCCCTCCTTACCATGTCATGGTGGCTCCTCCTGTTGCATTGTGCTGTGAGTCAGCACCCCATATCCACCCTGTGAGCAGTTACTTGCAGTGGTGGTCAGGGGTGCTGTCTAGGGAATAACATGGGTATGGTGAAAACCACGGTGTTCGGGTCACAGGGTCTGCAGGTACAGGTATGGTATTGCTGACCCGCTGACTACCATGACCCATTACTGCGGTGTCACAGTGTTGCATGGGTTATGACCGATGATGATGAGCAAGTGATGCAAAATGGCCACATCACAGAGGAAATGGGCCCAAATGATGTCTATTGTCATTTGGGCTCTAGGTATTTTTTTAATATCTTTTGTTCTTGTTTTTTTTCTAACTAACTAATGATTTTCATTCCATTTTTAGATTGTGATAGTGCTATAACAACAAGATAATGCTGTTTATGGCACACCTCCCCCACCACTGGGAGCCTCTGCTCACAGGGTGGATAGCAACTGGGATGGGAATCAGGGGGAGTGAGAGCAGGCACAATGATGATGATGAAGGGCATAAGCACCCCCAATGATGCCATGAGCAACTGATCATGGGGTGGAAATGGGGAGCAATGGAGACAGCAAGAGGGCCAAGACATCAGGACAACAATGAGGACAATGAGGATGATGATGATAACAACAACAACAATGACAGCCACCAGCACCCACCAGCTGGGCACCAGACAACAATTAAAATGATGACAACAATCATGACAGGAGGACGAAGACTACGACAACAACTAGGACCAGGACCAGGGAGCCTGAGCCTGCCACCTCTGGATGCCAATGATGAAGATGATGACAATGATGAAGGATGACAATGGTGGGACCATGAAGGGACCACAATGACCACAACAACAAGTACAATGAGAACCAGGAACAATGATGATGGGGACCCCCATGCCAATGATGGACAACTCAGCACCCATCCCCACCACTGGGAGCAACTGCTCACAGGGTGGACCACCAGTGCTACAGATGACAATGGAGGGCAAGGATGGCAAGGGCAGTGAAACAGGCCCAAACGATGATAGATATCATTTGGGCCCCAGGCAAGTTTTTTATATGCTCGTTTCTTGTTTTTTTCTTCTTTTGACTAACTTAGATCTTCATTTATGGTAGGTTTTACTTATGTTACAACAACAGAATGACCCAGGACCATGACAGGGCAAATGGGAACGACGAGAACACAGACACGCCAACAAGATGAGGGTGAGGATGACTAGGACAGGGACAACATGGACTGCAACAACCCCATGGATGACAAGGATGCAATGATGAGTGCCTGATGCAACAACAAGGGGCAGGGGAAGCAATGATGAGGACCAGATGGCCACCCATGACCCACCATAAGGACAATGGGGAGGGCAGGGATGACAATGACAAATGAGGTGGAACAAACAAATTATGGGGACAGATGAGGTCACCAGGGATGATGGGGATGAGAGTGCCAACTGCCGCCACAAGCAACTGCTTGCGGGGCAGGGGCCCCTCACGTTTTCAGCAAGGAGGTTTTTTTTTTGTTTTTATCATTAATTAGTTTTGTGGCCCTTTGGTCCTTGTTAATTACATAGTTTAATGAAAAATTTTAATGCTTGTGTTGTGCCCATCATGCAAATGTAAGGTATTATTCAAATTAAACACCTTATTGCCTGTATTGCCTGGGTGTGGTTAAGTTAGTTGATGGTTATACAATACAAATACACTAGGTTGAACAATAGAGAACATCAAATACAAGGCAAAAAAAGAATCAAAACAATGGTGTATATTCATTGTGTTGCACCCATGGTATTTTGCAACAAACTGTGGTAAAAACCTGTCACTGTGGTTACAGTATTAGAACAGGTACGGTGTACACAGGTACAGGTGCAGTGTGTGAAATTTTACCCATGGTGTGACCCATGTTACACCCTAGTGCTGTCATTGTCAACCCTCATTGGGCCCCCTCTCTCTGTCATCACCTGTATGCACCAGCCTTCCTCCCTATGAGCAGTTGCTCATAGTGGAGGGGTCTGGTGCTGTGGGTGTCATTGTCTCCCCCTTGTCCCTGTCATTGTCCTGTCCTTAAGGAATGCCAGGGGTAACCCTTGGGTAAATTTCCCCATACCCATACCTGTACCCATGAACACTGTACCTGAATGGGTAGGGGTATGGTGTCACTGTGGGTTTTTGCAGGTTACCCATGCTTATTAATGGGTTTTGAGAGAATATGTATTTTAATATGTTAATTACACTAAAATAAGTTAATAGAAACCCCCCCTCTCATGTTTGGAGTGAGGGAGGGGATGGTCACTAAGAACAAAATGAGAAACCCCCCCCAGATTTGCAGCAAGGGGGGTGAGGGGTGGTCACCGAGAATGTAACAAGGAACCCCCCCCTGCTTGCATTTGCAGTGAGGGAAGGGGGGTGAGGGGGGTGGTCACTGAGAATGAAATGCAAACCCCCCCCCCCCCCTCCCCCCCTGCTTGCATTTGCAGTGAGAGGAGGGGGGTGAGGGGGGTGGTCACTGGAGAATGGAATGAGAAACCCCCCCACTTGCATTTGCAGCAATTGGGGGGGTGGTGGTGCCTGTAGCAAGCACATCATCCTTGTCATTCTTGTCAAGCCTGGTTGTTGCCCAGAACAAGATAAGAATCCCCCCCCCCTCTTGCATTTAGAGCAAGGGGGGTGGTCACCAAGTGACCAAGAGAGGGGGGGGTGGTGGTCGTCACCCAGAACAAATGAGAAACCCCCCCCTCTCATGTTTGGAGAGAGGGAGGGAGTGGTGGTGGTGGTTGTCACCCAGATTAAGCTGAGAAAATCCCCCCCCCAGTGAGAGAAGGGGTGGTGGTGGTGGTTGTCTCTCCCCCTCTCACATTTGGAGTGGGGGAGGGGGTGGTGGTGGCCATTGTTGGTGTTGTGCCTGCTCACTTTTCTTGCTGTCCCCATCATCATTGCACCTTGTTTCCACCCCACAAGCAGTTGCTCATGGCAGTGGTTGGGGGTGTTGGTGAGGGTCATTGATCATCAAGTCATTCAGTGTTTGTGAGCAAATCAACAAGGTCATATGACCACTCACCTGACTGGAAATCCGGTACTGGCATACCCATAAACCTGCATGTAAAGGGTACAGTTTTCCCTGGGTACAGCAATCCCAAACCTGTACCCATATGTACCTGGGCATACCCATGACCCAATACTCATGGTGTTACTCATACCACTGCTATTCCTTACCTGTCCTGCATTGGCGTTGCTGGTGCTGGTGCCATTGGCCTTGGTGTTGGCCTTGTCATTGTCATTGTCATTGTCTCCTCCCCTCCCTGTCCCCTTCTTGCTTGTCATTGTTGCAGAGATGATGACAGGCATGTTAGCACCTGTTCCACCCTGCAAGCAAGGGCTCACAGTGGTGGGAGGCAGGTGCTGGGCTGTGGTCTCATCCTCATCATCTCTGTGCACCTGGCATTCTAGCCAAACTGCACCCATGATCCACCCTACAAGCAGTTTCTTGTAGGGCTGGAAGTGGGTGCTGGGTCAATGTTTCGTGTTGGGGGTAGGCATCATCTATCAGCATGTGGCACTGAGAGGGGGGTTGGCTAGTGCTTACCCAACAGGTCTCCCCTCCATGGGTCTCCTGGTTCCCTTCCCTGTTCTCTGCTGGGCCAGGTAGTTGTCATTGTCATCAACAGTTAATATCTAGAAACTTTGTTAGTAACAAAAAATGAAATGAAATGAAAAAAACTTACCTATGGCCCAAGAGACATTGACAATGCCTCTTGGGCCCTTTTTGCATTCCTCATCATACAGCACCATATCCATCACCTGTGCATTCTGTTCTTGTCCTGTGCTTGTCATCACCCTCATTGTTACAAATCTTGCAAGCTGTAGATGGACCAGATTTTCTTTTCTTTTCTTTTCCTATTATTCATTCCTGCTTACTATCTCAATGGACTATCGTCCTATTGCTACCTCTGATTCTCATCTTCTTCTTACCGACCATTCTCCTTATTATTCCCCTGACATCTACCCCTTATTGTTTCCTCCTTCTGATTCTCATCTAATTCACCCATTGGTAGATAAGGACTACTCTTCTTGTAGTACTTAGAGGTTGAGCTCCTCAGCTTGACCTGAGCAATCTACATCTTCAACTCAACAAGTACAATCGCCCTCAGCCACTCAGAAACCCTCTGAGTCGGTAAGATGGAACACATTACTGAGAAAGCCTCCGGTAACAGATAGAACCATTGATTGTTAATCGACTATATTAACAGAAGCACTTGTACTCGAGTTGGGACTATTGTCTTAACACTCATTGTTCACCACTGCCACCATTTTGGTTGTGTGGTTGTCATTGTATTCTCTGTCTCCATCCCCATCATTGTGGCTCCCCCTCTTTTTTGTCATTGCATGCTCCCTGTCTTTGCTGTGCCAGCTGTTTCCACCCTCCAAACAGCTGCTCACAGCAGTGGGGTGCTGGTAGCCATTGTCATCCTTGCCTCACCATCCCTTGTCCCTGCCCCATTGGCCCTGTCGTCCACTGTCACCCTGTTTTGTTGTTGTCCTGTTCCATCATCCACCCCATGAGAAGGTGCTCGTAGTGGTGGCATTGTTGTGGGTGTGCCATCTTGGTGCCATCTCATGGTAAATAACATGGAGGAAAAGCAAATGAAAAGATTAGTTAGTTGAAAACAAAGGAAAACATGACAAAAAAAAATTACCTAGGGCCCAAACGACCTGTCATTGTTTGTGCCTGATGTGGTTGGTTTGCAGCAGTTGGTGGCATTAGTCAATGTGCAAGTGGGCATAGGAGTGGTGATGGTAGGTGGTGATAGAGTTGTTGTGGTGGTAGAGGAGTGAAGCAGGGGTGTCACCATCTATGGTTGTGGTCACTGTGAAGAATTAGGCATTGTAGCAGAGTTTGAAAGAATGATGAAAATGGAACATGAAAATAAAACTGAAAATGACTATTTTTGCAAAGCGAGGGTAGGGTTTGATTTTTTCAAAAATGATCATTTTTCAATTCATTCTTGTCTCATTCTGATGTTCATTTTTGAAAAATGAGATTAAAAACAAAATCAAAAATGAGCCAAAAATGGCCCAAAAATGGCTACTGTGAACAACCCTAATTAGACACAATGTGTCTGGAGAAATATTGCACTCAAGAGTCTATGGGGAGGTGCAGCAAGTGGTATCTCAATATCAGACATTATTCAAAGCCTAAAAAGCGAAAATTTGGTATAGGAGACCCTGATAAAGAGAATGTAAGACCTATGTTAATTAGAAGATTGTAAATACACCTAATAAAAAATTATAATAACCAGGTACCTCCAACACCAAAGTGTGCTAGGACTCAATATATAATACCCATTGACTGCTCCAGGAGTCCTATATCCACCAACAGATGCACGTCAGCCAGTAACAGTCTATCAGATGTCACCAAGCCGTGTGGGCTGCAAAGAAATATTGTGGTCACCATGTCATTCTGGAGTCAATTCTTCATGATCTCACCAGGGCAGATATGAACTGATCTAATAATCACTTACATCTAGCACAACATATTTATTCAAATTTTAATTCACTAGTATATAATTACTTACTGAACATAGTACATAGTTTTACATTCATACATTCATTAGTGTAGCTTCATATACTTACCCACTAAGTTCATAGTAGCTTGTTATCCTTTATCTACAAGACATGCTAATAACTGTACATGTTGAAGATTACAGATCAGTCACACTTGAGTCACTGCACATGTGATGTAGTAGAGAGTAGATGAACCCAGTTCAATTTAGCAGTGGTGTGGTGCATGGGGTCATTCAGTTAATTCAGTGATATTTTAGCATGATAAACTGATTGGAAATGTTTGGACCTTATGTCATATAGTGTTCTTGTTTCTTCTTCCATCACATTGGCCCACAACATGAGACACATCCTGTCAACCTGGCCCACTCATAGCTTTCAATTGAAGAGCAGATTCCACAATGGTGATCTGGACCACAATATTTTCAAGTTGACTGCTGGGCTCATATTCTTGAAAAAAGCCCTGTGATACTTATTGCCCAACTGGAGGTGGTAAAACAGCCACATTCTATGGACCCATCCTGATCTACCAGCAATCACTTCAAAGCCCTGTTCTGGCATTCCTAATAGCTCTGATAATAACACCATTAATTGAGATAAGAAACAATCATGTGAGTTGTGTACCTACTACTGTGCCTGGTCAGGAAGTTGGCCAGACTAGGTACTTGGTCAGTTGCTTCAACATCAAGATGCAGACACTATTCCACAATTTATAATGCAAAATTGGATAAAGGGTACCTACATAGGGCTAGGCCCACAACAGCATTTGAGCCTTAGATGTGCTTTGATCAGAAACACAGACTGTTTGATCAATGACACATGGGGTTTGATCGGAATTTGTTGTGGGACCTGAGAAGCCAAATTTAGGCAAGCCCCACTTCTCAGCCATTTCTTATCCAATCTGCACCAAATTTTGATATTGTACACCTAGCGACTTGGACCACCATTCCAAGTAGTGTTTAAAAGTCCTGTTAGGTCCGGTTTTTTTCCCTTTTAGGTAGTGTTTGAAGGTCTGGCTCGGTCCATTTTTTTGTAGACAACCGGAACCGGAACCGGTTCCCTCATCCCCAAAAGCTTGCAAAAACCAGACCGAACCATATAAGACTGGTTCATAGTGGTTCTTAGTCAACTCAAGACCAGTTTAGACCAGTTCGGTCCAAACCGGTTGCCACTAGCGTAGGGTCAGTCCAAACCGACTCTACATGCTACATACATGAACTTCGCAATGACAAACTAGTAGGTAGTGGTATGTAAACTATCTAGGAGTTCAATACAGGGAAATGTCATCAATAGTGAGCTAGAACTCCAGTAAACAACTGCTACATTGAGATGTCAGAAGCATATAGCAGGGTAACACAATGGCAACATACCAGAAAAGCAAGACAACTCATTGAAGTTTTGGGGATGGAGCAGGGAGCCCACATTGATGCAGATGGCCAACAAGTGACGAAAGGATAGGAAACTTGGCCCTGCATTGCTATGATCACATTAATAAAGAATATCAAACATGAATGTAACACAACGTACACGCCACCATAACATTGATGCCATGCAGACACTCGGCTTGTCCAAGTCACTTGAAAGATATTCCAGAAGCTCGCTGGGTAGGCCTGTAGAAGAGTCACAGGAGGGCACTGGTGTTGAGAGGAAAGCAACAGGACGACCATCAGATAAGGAGCATGGCCCAGGGGACAACAACGGCACAGCAGCCATGGAAGAACAACAGCAGCATTGGAAATGCCACGTAAATGAGTATCCGGCGCCACCTCAAATTGCTATCTTTGAGTCATCTTATCTTTCACATGAGCAAAAAAGTTTGTAGAATCATTGAGATTAGAGGCTTGAATTGAGCTTAATGATTAGAGTTCGATGTATGTACTGTAAATCTATCTATCTCACTCTATGTAAATGGTATAATATCTATTCTATGATGATTATATCCAAGTCATGGTCACCATCTAAATCTCTGTTGAAGTCATCCTGCCAGTTATCAGCCCCTAATAAACCTTCATATTCACCAATGTTGATCTCCTCGACCTTGTTCAAATTCCATGCAGCCAAATCAGGAATGGTATTGCACCAAGCGAACTTCATTATTTGCAGCTGTTCAAATTTCTTTGACCTGAGGCAGGATCGCCGATCATCTGCAACTTCCTTCACCACTGAAAAGAGCCGTTCACATGGGACTGAGGATGCAGGGATGGGAAGGACGTCCAGTGCAATTCTTGCAAGAGTTGGATAGCTGTTGCAGTGATTCTATTGAGATATCAGAAAGTATCCATTATGTAGAAGTACAATGAGACACACCTGCCACCATTCTACAATATCAGTCTCTGGAGAGACATCAGCAGGCATATCCTTCAAATAGCGTCGCAATTCCGCCTCCCATCCATCACATTCTGTACTAGCAAGAAGTGTACGGCAGTATCAATCATAATCGGACAAGACTGATGCCAATGACTCAGTGTTGCTGGTTGTTGCATCTGATGTCATCGGCGAGGCTATGGGTGGTTTTAGGCATGAACCAGAACTGCAACTGGTGTGGTCACATTCAGAAACTATGTACAACTGGACCAGACCACCCTTGTGAAGTTTCACTTGAACATGTTGCAACTTTCAAACCCTTCAAGAACAGATGGTGTATTTTGCTCCAATACCCAGCAATGAAGTCTCCCCATGCAAATCTGAACAGCTAAGACCACAATAATCTCAGCCTTTGCCAAGACTGGGATTTGGCCTTTGAACTGCCATGTCTTGGATCCAAGCATTTTCAAGCCATCAAAAAATACAACAATGGAGCCCTCACAACCATTGCCTGTGAGGTTCCCAACACTTCTCATCCCCATTAGAGTCCCTTACAGCAATGCAGATCCTGATGTTCCCACTGCCAAGATCGAAGCTCGCTATATCATCCCTCTTCCCCCAGTACTGCCTCATACAGCAACCAGGCAAGATCTTTGCCATGAGAATCAGATGCTTCATGATACACTCTGTCTTGCAGAGGTGCAGCTGGAAAAAGATTTCACTCAGATGAAGTTGATGGATTCGGAGAATGGATGCTTATGCAAAAGAGCTTATGCAAAAGAGAAAAAGAAAACAGAAAAAAGGGCAGTGAAAGAGTTGGAGCTGGTTTTCAAGCAGATATGGAAGGATATCAGTGACCACTATAAGGACATTGCAGAGGCTGATAAAAAGGTGGATAAGGCAAAGAAGGTGCAGGAGAGGGCAGCTAAAAAGGCTGTGGAGGCAGCAGAGAGAGCAGGGAAGAAAGCAGCAAGGGCCATGCAGGGCAGAGGCTGTGGTGGGAAGCAGGGGTTTGGTGGGCAGTGGGGGTGTGGTGGAGCTGGTAGAGGCAAGGGCCATGGCCAGGGAAGAGGGGGAGGCACTGGGGGGATTGATTCAAGGGGGGACTTGGAGGGAGAGGATTTTGACAGCCTATCTTTCAGTACTGAGAGTGAGAGTGAAGATGAGCATTCTGAGTCTTCTGACTTGGCTACAACTGGGGACAGTGATCAGCTAGGTGGTATGCATGACAATGCCATACTTGACATGCCAACACTGCCTGTTGGGCAGGAGGTACAACCAAGACCCCACCCAAGGCCAAGATATCAGATACTGGCACCCATACTAGATGAAACAGACACAGTAACAGACTCCAGGGAAGATGATGGACCCCAGTTGCAAGTCAGAGGTGCTCCTACTGTGAGCAAAATGAGTGGTGAAGCTGGAACTGTGGTAGAGAGCAAAAATGGAGCAGAGAATTGATGCTGTTATCCTAGAAGATCAAACCACACTAATCTTCATTTTAGACAAGGAATACATAGATTCATAGTATACATACCAATATACATACCAGGTTTTGTGATGATCCACACATTGTTGAGTGAGCAACATGGAAGGGAAGGGAGGAGATGTGTTGAAGCAAAGGTTCCCACATGTGGCTGAGTACCTGAATTCACTTGATTTGGCACCTCCCACACCAAAATATTCATATCCCAACAATGGTGTTGCACAAAAATATGGAATGCATCTTGAACAGAGGAAAACTTGTTTGTCTACCCACATAACATTACTACCATATAGTGTGGCTCATACTTTGTGTACAATACCTTGTTGTAGCTAGGGTGATTGAGTACTAGGCTGAGCACAGTATCCATGAAAATTGAAATCACTGACCCTGACAAATTGAAGGTCAAAGAAATAGAGCCCTCTGTTAATGGAGATACCTTGGGTACTGCAGCTAAGCATCAGCAAGAACACAGGTCACTGCCACAGATTTCCAACCTTTTTCCTGGTGAACCAGCAGGAAAGTGCCACAAGTATCGCAAGCTTGCCAGCACAAGATGCACAAGTTGACAAGTTGGACAATTGAACAGTTCCATACTACAGTAGCAGGTCCTAAACAGTTACTATGAATTACCTAAAAATTCGTTCATATGATGATCTGCATGCCTACTAACAAAATATCCATGAAAAGCATGTAATGAATCAGAGAAATGAAAATCTTCTGGCAGAAATGAAGATCCAAAGACAGGAAGGAGGTGAGTGCCACGAGCAATGCAATCAAGATGGATGATGGCAAGGCTGTGACGGTTACCCTCAAACTCAGGTCATACAACCCACATACCAGTTCCATCATCTGGTTTGTCTCCAACTGGAATAAACCAATGTATGAGTGCACAGGGGTAATGCTGGTCACAGAAAGTGAAGGAAAAGAACAGAAGAACACGTGCAACAACCAGTCTCAACGAACACCGTATCATACCAGGAGTATTCTCTGCCCCAATTTGGATAGGACTGGATTCGCTCACGATACATCCCTCCAGTGCCACAGAGATCACTTGGTGCATAAAACTGGGCAACAGCAGAATGATATATGTTGATGCAACCTTCAAAGCGTGGACATTCATCAAGAGGAATTTCATCAGAAGCTCTCGGCGAGTCAGGGTTGAGTTGATCCCAAAGAAACCACCGTAGGACCACAGGAAATCGAGGCTGGTCTATATGCTGGGCAAGACCATCTACATTGTGCGGATAACCACGTGCTATGTAAGGATGAGCATACTGTGAACAAGATGAAAATGCAGTACACACCAGGAGTTGTTGCAAGTTCAATTGAAGACAGCACCTTTGGTCCTGATACTGGTCCGAGGTCATCATCCTCATTATCTTCATTAGCATCTTCAGTTGGATTGGTTGGTGGCTGAGGCTGCTCGCCTCAAAGAACCATCGCCATATATGAAAAGGTTGACCCTTCCATCATCCCATGCGTAGTAAATGCACGACGAGCAGTGGCCAACTTGTCTAGCCGTGAAATTGTTCGAAGCATTTGTACTAGTGCATGATATCGACTTGAGCATCTCCAGGGCTCCTGGACAGCGTTAATATGCTTGGATTCCGTGATTGATGAGCACAAACCGTTCGGTGAACCGAAGAGGCGGATTGAGCGGAGGTAGTGCATGAGTGAGTGTTGGCATGGGAGTGAAATGTCAACACAGACACCTGTCTGGATGAAAATGTTGCAGTGATGGTGGAATCAAGCAAGAGCATTCTTGAGGCTGTTGAGATCCCCAGCACATATAGCATTATGATGAGCAATGTAACAAAAGTCAAGGAATGCTGAAATGCATTGAACCATATCTGAGGGGACATGTCCAACGATTGCAGCAAGATAAACCTGTAGTGAGATAGGATGAGTTAGTGAAATAGGCAAGAGATGCAGGTTGCATTACCTTCATCAATGCTTTTGAGTCATCTCCTGTCCACTGTGCAAAATCACGGCCATCTGGAAAGTGCCTCAGTCCTGGAAAGGGTGGAACAGTAGAAATACTAAAAAGAAACTAAGGTCTAAAATTCGGTGATTGGAGATATTGATACAAACTGGCAATCAATGTCTTGAATGATATCAAGACCATGAGCCTCTCCATGTTCCTCAATCAAGTACTCATTGACCCATGTGACAAGATGATCTTTAAACGTGCCTTTGATGACTTGGTGAAGTAAACCCGGACACAATAGGAGCTGGACAAGCAGAAGAAGATTGCATTAGCTGAGATGGAGCTCAATGAAGAAGAGGAGGATGCAGAAGAAGAACAAACTGCCATTTGACACCTCAAGGACTTACTGGATGACGAGGGCCAAGACTCTCTTGTCAACCTTAGGGATGATGTAGTGGAGGAGTTCCAAATGGACGATGAAGAAGCTCTAACCTCCCTGGATGATGGGGATGAACCTGAAGATGATGATGAAGAACTCAAACCTGTTGAGTCTAAAGCAGTGAGTGTGTGGGCTTAGAAGCCTCAATTTGCAACTGACCAAAGCAGAAGATGACAAAGAAGAAGAAGAAGTCAGGTAAGGGAGAGACAAGGAAAGCCATTGAAGACGAGAAGACAAGGTTAAGACAAGAATGGGAACAGAAACTCAAGTGACCTGCGGAAGATGATATCACCAAAAAGAAGTGAGTCACAATTGATGAACAGCTTGAATAAATTAATAACTGCTGACCAATCATGTGGACAGACCACATAAAAGAATCAAAGAAACAGCGCCTACTAAACCCTCTGGCCTCATAAAGGACTGGCAGACAAAAGGTATCTCTCAAGGTGGTCGGAAGGAAGGAGCCACTACTCCTCAAAATATTTCTGCACCCCCCCAAGATGCCATCAGTGGTCTTGCTGATGAAGACGCAGATTCGCAGCGTCCAGAGTCATCAACAATATCAAAAGGTTGGGATGTGACACGAAAAAATGAGGCATGTTTCTCTGTTATATTTTTACCAGAATTGAAGGGGACTGATTTTTCCAGATTATCCACATTTTGGAAAGTGACTCCGAGGCCAATTCTACATCTAAAACGGTAGGTATTCGAGCCTCACAAGCCAAACAAAAGAAATCCCAGCTCAAAACTGCCAAAATGCAGTCAACCCAGCCTCAGCCATCCCCCAAGTCTGAGCCATTGCTTAATGGAACTGCAGACACTTCTTTCTCAATGCGGTCAGTGAAAAATGACTGTAATGAAATGCCTTGCTTTGTGTCAGCTGACTGGGCCACATGGTTTCTCCCAACACTCTACCACATTTTTTTCTGCTCCAATAGGCCCTTCCATGAGTTTAGCAAAGGCTTGGAACTTTTGGCCATTGTTCAGGCTGTCCTTGATATCATTTATCCCAACAATAGCTATGTCATTACAGCTGAGAGTAAGGTATACATAACGGTGCAGTGTTTTTCTTTTGCATTTTGCATGACTAGCTAATTACATGTTCAAATTGTAGGCATATGATCGGCTCACTGAAAAATGGTCTGAGTTTGGCTTGCGCGCTATTCAAATTGTCAAAGCGTTTTTTGAATGACCTGAATTCAAAGACGGCTTAACTGCGATAGCGAATTACGCTAAATGGGCCACCGAAAGAGACAGACCTGCTTTATGGAGGGTCCCATCTCCTGAGGGCATGACTCCCGGTGACGCTGATTACACTGTAAGAATTGATAGCTATTATTGGTCTGCACGGTTAACTTATTAACTTATTATCTCTGTTAGGTGCCTCTGGATCTTTTTGAATCCCAATTTGTGCTCGATTTATTGGCGGCGGTCATCAAGAAATTGATTGAAAACTCTCATCTAGTTGAGTACGGCCATCCAAAGGGAGCAATTGCACTTGCTGCAGCAGGGGTGCGTGATAGTATCTTGCCATTGTTTGTAGCTCACTCACATGCTAGATTGAGCAAGTGTTTTCGATGTTCCATAAAGGTCAGAAAGTTCGTGGTGGCTTATTTTCCCATGATACTCATGGGGCTGTGGTTGCGGACTACATGAGGAATCTGAATGCCTTCAGCGAATGTCATTGAAAGTCACTGCTGACAGCGAGTGGCATCATTGAATCTGAAAAACCAGTCAATTCGTCCAATACTTCGTCATTAGAGTGTGTGCATCACTCTCTCTACATTCCAAGCAGTCCCTAAAGTAATATTTGATTCTGTAAGTGCATGTATCCTTGAATGTTGAAGCCTGCAATTATTAACTGCACTCCTGCTAGGCCATAATCTTTTTTGAACTGTTTTGAAGACATGGACACCCTCTTTTACTAATTTTTGCTTCGGATTCCACATATTCATTTCGCCCTCTATTACTTTAGTTTCCTGATCTATTCATTTCGCATTCTTTCCAACCATATCATACTCAAAGATTAATACGTTACCCAGCTGAATATACTTGATTCTAAAAACCTGGTTTATCAATGTGCAGAAACTTGGCACTTGCACAACTTGCACAACTTGCACACTTTTTAAACCTTTCGAGACTTTCCAAACCTTTCCTACTTGCCTGTCATAATCTAACAAAGACTTGTATAAAATTCGACATAGCTTGAAACTGGTGAACTTGTGAACTTTCCGGATGTTGGACAAGGTTGGACAACCATGTACAACCAGGGACCATCAACCTGTCAGAATACTGATGAGGAAGGATGGAATCTTCTGAACAAGATAGGCTCATGCTGTTGGCCCATTGTTGTTCTCTCTGCAGAAAGACCAACCTTGAAGGATTTGGACCACATTGTACACAATGAGAAGTTTCATGATAATGTGGTTTTGCTGGGGATAGATAAAGCACATGTCTTGGTTCCATGGGGAAACAATTTTCATCATCAGGTTGGTCTCATGTGCAAGTGATTACCTAGCCATGTTGCTGTGGTCACAGTGACTGCTACTCTTGCACCTGGTCAGGATTAGGGCATGACATGGCACTGTGAAACTGGCAGGGTATGAATTTCAGCCATTTAAATGCCAAAATGTGAATTTCCTAACATAAATGGCTGAATTAATGGTGGATGAATTTGGGATGAATTTTCATCCCATATATTTCAGCCATCCAAGGGATGGAGTTCATATGTGTTACCTTACAAATATTTCTTAACCTAATGGGATGAATTTTCATTTTACAAGGGGATGAAATACAGGGCATGATTTTAATCCAAGATGAGGGTATGAATGTTCAACTATCTAACATATGAATTTTCATCAAGTTTTTCAACAATTTATGGGATAATATTTCTTGCCTCAAAGGTGTGGATTAAAGGGGTGTGTTTTTCAGCCTGAGCTAGAGTGGAAATTTCATACCAATATAATGTGTTTTTAGTAGATATATTTCTTCCATTAAGGATTGAATTGACTGTTTATATTTCATGCCCCACACACTTCAGGGCAATCAATATTAGGAGGTGTTTTTCATCCCAAGAATGGGGATTTTTCATCTGTGCTATAATTGTGTACTCACAAGTCATTTTGGCCCACCCTCAACACATCACATGACACATGTTGAAATTTGACATGTCAACAACAACAACATCAACATCAACCACCACCACAACCACCACAGCCTCGACGGTGGCAATGGCAACAACAACAACAACAACTGGGGCTCGAGATGACAAGGACAGCCCACCCACACCAGCCCACACTGCTGTGAGCCACTGCTCGCAGGGTGGGTAATGAGATGATGAATGGCAGGGATGGCGACCAAGACACCACAATGGTGACAACAACGACATGATGACCAGGACGATGTGATGGGGATGACAAGGACCAGTACCAGGAACACCAGGACAGGATGACACAACAAGGACAACAGGGACAGGGAAGACCAGGACCAGGATGATGTGACAAGGACAACCAGGACAGGAATGGGGATGGGATTGAGGATGACCAGGATGGGAACAGGGATGAGGACAACAGGGAAGACCGGGATGATGATGGGGAAGACAAGGACAGGACAGGACCAGGACAAGATGACATGATGAGGACAGGGAATACCAGGACAACATGATGACTTGGAGGATGATGACAGGGACAGGAACAGGAATGGGGACCAGGATGACCCAACAAGCAGGAAAGGACAATGGGGATGGGGGCAGGGAGGACTAGGACCAGGAAAATGTGACAAGGACAACAGGGAAGACCAGGACCAGGATGATGCAACAAGGACAACAGGGAAGACCAGGACAGGACAATGGGGACAGGGGCATGGAAGACCAGGACCAGGATGATGTGACAAGGATGACAGTGGGGAAGACCAGGACAGGATGGCAGGGACAGGGGCAGGGAGGACCAGGATGACATGACGAGGATGAGGATGATGTGATGAGGATGACCAGGAGGACATGATACAGATGACCAGGACAAGGGGGATCCAGGAGGTAGTCAACTCATGGGGAGATTGTTTTTCTGCTTTCTTTTGAGTAGATTTTGTATTTTAGTGGTTTGAAAACCTACTCCAATAATATGGTGAAAATTATTCTATAAATGGATGAAATTGTATCTGAAAATCTACAGCAGTGGATGATAAACCACTAACTCAAGGTTGTGAAAACCTCTCAAAAAATAGGTGAAATTAATCTAGTCTACATGTATAAAATTCCACCCTTGACAAGATGGAAGTCAACCCTAGGGGATGAAATCAGGGGTATGAGATGGGACAAAGATTGTGTGAAATTCATCTATTTTAAATTTATTCATCCCTTACAAGTTGGGAAAGCCTCCTTTTTCACAACTTTAAGAGTGATCTTGTCTTCTAAATAATGTATGAAATTTATTCCACTGTGGTAGTCATAAGAGTGTGAGAATTCTACCCTAAGGAGTGTTTTTCCCCCCAATTTCCCTTACTTAAGTGGCTGAAAGAACAGTGGGTTTCTATACTGTGAGGGTTTCACAGTGATGGGTAACCCCCAGGTATATTCTGAGGTACCTGCACCCATGCCCATGAACACCATACCCAAACAGGGTACATGTGCAGTATTTCCTGGGCCTTGAGTTAGCATGGTTTACTGTATGGTTGGGTGGGTCCCACTCACACTGTGAAACCCTCACAGTATGGACACCCACTGTTCTTTCAGCCACTTAAGTAAGGGAAATTGGGGGGAAAAACCCTCCTTAGGGTAGAATTCTCACACTCTTATGACTACCACAGTGGAATAAATTTCATACATTATTTAGAAGACAAGATCACTCTTAAAGTTGTGAAAAAGGAGGCTTTCCCAACTTGTAAGGGATGAATAAATTTAAAATGGATGAATTTCACACAATCTTTGTCCCATCTCATACCCCTGATTTCATCCCCTAGGGTTGACTTCCATCTTGTCAAGGGTGGAATTTTATACATTTAGACTAGATTAATTTCACCTATTTTTTGAGAGGTTTTCACAACCTTGAGTTAGTGGTTTATCATCCACTGCTGTAGATTTTCAGATACAATTTCATCCATTTATAGAATAATTTTCACCATATTATTGGAGTAGGTTTTCAAACCACTAAAATACAAAATCTACTCAAAAGAAAGCAGAAAAACAATCTCCCCATGAGTTGACTACCTCCTGGATCCCCCTTGTCCTGGTCATCTGTATCATGTCCTCCTGGTCATCCTCATCACATCATCCTCATCCTCATCATGTCATCCTGGTCCTCCCTGCCTCTGTCCCTGTTGTCCTGTCCTGGTCTTCCCTGTTGTCCTCATTGTGTTGTCCTGGTCCTCATCACATTGTCCTGGTCCTTGTTGTGTCATCCTGGTCCTTGTTGGGTCATCCTGGTCACTGGTACAACAAAATGGTCATGCAAGGAGAGACCTTGTCAGTGAAGCTTGTGCATTGACCGATATAGAGTCTGGAGTGCTAGCTGCAGTTCACAATACAATGACACTATGTGGTGTTGCATGCAAGGAGGCACTGGCAGAATCAGCAGATATATGTATGTTCAGAACTGGAAGTCAGCTCAAGGAAACAGACCAAGCAAAAAAAAACCTGCCAAAACAGCTTGAAGGTAATGATTAGGAGAGGAAAGAGTACATGAGTTGTTAAGAAGAAACTACAATGTCTATTATGATGTTACAAGTTGGGTCACTGCCTTGAGGCTGAGTTAAATGCTATTTTTGGAAATCCTGGTGCTCATGTGAGAAGCACATGCAAAGTTGCCAGACACTTGTTATGGTGTGGTGAATGGTCTGCCATTTTGGAATAACCCTGTGCCTTCACCAATGCCCAGGATTATCACCCTCCACTTCTGGATCCTCTCAGTCACATCAGCAAAATCAAGGGTCAACTTATTTTGCTTATTTAGATTAGAGTCCAATTAAGGAAATTCAGCCTTATTAAGGAAAATAAGTATGTGTGGTGATCCTGCCGTTGTTTAATCTTGTTATAATCAAATGGTATTGCCTTTCAACTGGTCCTTATAAGGGACCAGTCTTATGTAAGATAGATAATCTTTTTACACTTTACTTCATTACATGAACAATATACATTATTCATGTTCTTGTTGTGTGAAGTCTCAAAAGACCCCCCCACAACTCACTACACTTTTTTGAACACCCCAACTCATATAACATGATCTGTGATGGAAGCATTTCCATCGTGAAACTCTAACAACACCTCTTTGCACAGTCTCTTGCTTTGAACCACACCCCTGCATTCAATTTTTTTTTTCTTTCTCCATTGCTGAAGAACATAGAAAGGGACCCAAGCCATGGTCAGGACAGCCAAGGCCAAATTGAGGAGTAGAGCAAAGCCTGCTGGCAGGCAACTCACAGAGGAAATGACGATCCCATCTCCAGCCAGCTCTGGATTTCCTGGGTGCCCCCCAGGAGAAGAGAGCCCATCTCGGCCACTCAAAGTGCATACAAGCACCTCAAGAATAAATCCTTCTCTTCAGAAGGATCCCACACCTCTTGAAGCGCATACATCCACTTCAAGATTATTAGAATCATCATCTATTGGTCTAAAAAACTGTGAAGACAAAATCCTTCTCATTGAAGAGTAGTCAATGAGACTACCAGTCCAGCCCCAGCCTTCCAGCTAAATACACCCATCCTCCTGGGTTGAGTGATTTGAGCCCGGGATTTAAAACTGACTGTATAACTCCGATTGATGGTCCACACAATAGTCTGGAGTATGAGACACCCTGACTGTTTGCAGCACATTGGCCAACTGTACTGGCATCATTGCCAGTATCATCAATGTCCAAAAGCACCCGGCTACAGCGACGAATCCGACATCGAAGCAGAAGTCAAGCATCTCGCTCAATTTGCTAGCGATGTATATATCCATTGCAGGGAAGCAAAGGACCCCAAACCTGAGAAGTTGGAAAACCAACTTCAAGAACTGGCTAGAAACTATGCCAGTTATTTTCCCTGTAGGTCCAATTGCAGACCTACCATCCCTTGCTCTACCCAGCATGTGGAGTGAGGGGTTCCCACCACTGACAAGCACGATAGTCCTTGTCAGGATACTGTGGAGAAACCCTCTAAGAAGAAGGTCCATTATATTGACTAAGATAGGATTGCCCTGCAGAGGATTCGCAATGGCGACCTCCAGGATGGACAATACACATTGATCCCTGATCAAGGGATTTGATTCGACAAGGAGGGTCACCCTTGGGACAAGGGTGACCACAATCATCATTAAGACCACCCATCAACTGGGAGGACCAAGCAGCTGATGCAGAGTCACGCCAGCCATGGCGGAAACCCTGGTGGAGATGGGGATGGTTCTGACATGAGTGGAAGTAGTCCCGACTCATCGTATCATGATACGAGTGATGGAACCACTGTGTCCTCCTCCCAAATGGAGGAAGACACCTTCAGACAAGCCTCGTCAGGCTACAGATGAGGTCAGCACACACGCAGTCATTCCAGATGAAACTTGTCTGGAAATTCGAGTAATTGGAACAGGACCAGTAGCCCATACTGGTCTACAACTTCCCATCCAGTTTCCTATCAGGAAAAAGGTTCTTGCTGTCCCTCCAGATACTTGAGGGATTTCCATAGACAGATCCATAAACAGATTGACAGTAAGGTCTCTGTCTTGTCTGATACAATTACATCTGGGGGCAAAGATGGTCCCAGAGTTCCCAACCCACCCAAGTATGGTGGATTGCCTGACACCGAAGGTTTTGAATGTTGGCTGAACACCCTCCTCCGGTGGTTGAAGGTAAACAAAATTTGCAGCCCTGAGCTCAACTCAGACCGCATGGAATTCATGGTGATGTTCCTTGAGAACACCGCCCTAACTTGGTTTGAGGACAGTGTTGATGGTGCATACCATCAATGAGCAGCTGGGACTTTCAAGGAAGTCATCACCGGTTTATACGACCGGTTTGTGCATGAGAATGCTACCCACAACATGATGGACAAGTTCTGGCACATTGAGTATAACACCGAGGAAGGCATTATGAGCTTTTACCACAAACTGGAGCGATATGCTACCAGGATGATACAGGCCCTGGATCCTTTCACAATCAAGATGCAATTGATGGCTGGGTTACCTGCCAATATCATATCCTTTGTATTGGACAAAGGATGCTCCACTGAGACAAGCTCAGTGGATGATATCCTTCACTTCACCTGCCAGGTGGAGGAGATTGGAAAGATGAGGAAACGCTTCAACGAAAAGAAGCATGTAATGGATTCAACTAGGTTGAGGACTACATCCTCAACCAAGCAATCCAAACTCAAGGACCCTTCACCAGAAAGGTCATGCAAACGGTCTAGGGACCATTCTCAGAAACACAATAGGAAATATCGTGACTACCATCAACCTTCCTGCTCAGGGTACCCCGACAGGAATAAACAAAATCACAGTGACAGAGATTGCTGCGATAGGGACCGCTGCGATGCAAAGCACCAAGGGAAAACCCCCCGACACTCAGGACAGAAATCTGACAGGAAATCTGATGAGAGCAAGACACCTACTTGCTACAGCTGCGGGGGACCACACTATTCCACCAATAAGAAGTGCCCCAAGTATGGGCAACCCAAACCAGCAGCAAAAATGTATGCTGCATGAGAAAGATCAGGCTCAGAAACTGATCGAAGGCCTCCTGCTAATAATGAGAGGGAGGATGATAAACATCCGAGCCTGAGAAGGGACTTGGACAATCAGTCATCCTCAAAGGAAAGATTTGGTGCAGCACATAGTGGCTCAGAGGGAAGTGATTCCTCTGAGTATGGATCGGCAGTCTCCGATGAAGACCCATTCGGATCCTGGTACAGTTCAGAAGGTGAACTGTACAACTGGGAGACAGACAGTAAGTCTGCCACCAGTGGAGACTCTGAAATAGAGCACCTTGGAGCGATCCACAAAAGTTTTTACCTTTTCTGAAAGATTAGGTGTCATGATGGACAACCTATTCACTGACAAACCATGCTTCAAAGGCATGGCCACCTTGAGGAAATCCTCAAAGAAAATAGCTTGCCCTCCCTGGAGCGAGAAAGACAACAGATGCTACATTGTGAAGATGAAACTTCACAATCTGGAAGTGTTTGTTCTCCTCAACTCAGGCTGCACCTCTGACTCAGTTTCCCCAGAATTCACCATGTCTGCAAATTTAAAAGCGCATGAGTTGGAGGAACCCATGCCTCTGCAACTGGGAACAGTTGGCAGCCATTCAAAGATAAACTTCAGAGAATTTGCTGATTTTGAAATTGGTAAAACAAAGGGTAATCATTACTTTGATGTCGTCAACATCGACAGGTACGATGCCATCCTCAGTACTGTGTTCATGAGGAAACACAGTATCACTCTGGACCTTGAATGCAACGAGGTCTGAGTGAAAGGTAGGGTCCTTGATACTATTATCAAGGGACCAAACTCCTTCAAGCAAGCAAGGAGGCATGCCATGCGCTCTCACCCTATGAAGGATGAGTGACTCCTGAGAGGCCCACTGGCCACTCGCAAGAAAAAGGACCTGGACAAAAATGTTCCCAGTTCAACCCAAGTACAACCACCATCAGTTCGACAACAAACGGTGGTGGTGGAAGAGGCAGACAACATTGACAAGCCTCTCCTGTCTGGTTTGAACCTTTCAGATCCTATTTTATTGGGACCCGAAGATGACCTGGAAAACAAGGACAATCTAGAGGAGATCATCCACAAATTTACTTGGGATTGCTTTTGTTACATTCCGTTCCACCCAACTCGGACTTCCGATGGAACACTGCTCCAAACTCCGATATTTGTTGAGATCGATCAGATTCCATTCCAGTCCATAGTGTAGACTTTGTACATAGTTACTGTAGTTACTCATAGGATTTTACCTCGGGTAATTACCTTGGGTACCGCCCATACTGCCAACCACAGCTAACGTACATAGCTCTTACCTCGGTCTCCGATCGGATCTCTGATCTTGGATTTAATATTAGTATTTAAACTTAGATATTTCGTTTGTATTCTGCAATTCAAATATCATACGTCATTCATACGTTATTCACCCTCTTGTCTTTTGTCTTCGGACTTCTGATCGGTCCCCTACTCGAATTCCTGATCATCCTCCAGTAAATTAGAACACCGTAACAAGTGAAGGGCACAACTTCTTAAAAGTTGAAGCCAAGTTCTTTTCAATACCCCTCCAGACTTCTGATCGGTTCCCACATGGAATCCATTTCAGTCTCAGTTCTTAACAGTATATTTGAATTCACACTTCATTGTTACTCATGACCACCACCCAGACTACAACTCGAAAACGGACCACTCAGAATTCCCGATGCGCAGGTGCGATCCACGGAATTCTTAGTCCCCCAAGACTATCATCTATGTTTGGACATTCTTTCGTCAAGTTGGCAAAGGTGCTCTGTCAATTAGCGCTAATTTAATGTCCACCAATAATAATCAGGGAACTAACAAACCTCTGCCACGTTCCCGATCCCCTACACCATTAGAGTATGTGGACCCATCCCATGACAATCATCATTTGGACCCTAGTGGTCCTCCCAATTCTCCACCCATACCTCCCGACCCTCCAAATGATGACAATCGTAATCCTTTTGATCCTCCCGATAATGATCATGGCCCTGGCGGCCCTCCTGTTCCAGGAGATGGCCCAGGTCCTGACGATGGTGATGACGGTAGTAGTAGTTCATTGTCAATGGATCCTGGCGATAGGTTTGTCCAAGCTCTCTTTGAGCTTTCAGGCAGCCTTAGGGATTTGCGTTGGAACTCCGCACCCAAACCCAAAAAGATAAAGGTTCGAGAGCCAGATACATTCGATGGCTCTAACCCCAAGAGACTACAGGACTTCCTAGTTTCTTGTAACCTTCACTTTAGGGAGCGGCCCCAAGACTTCGCATCCAATGAGAAAAGGATTCTTTTCATCCTTTCTTATCTCAAAGGATCAGCTCTTAGCTGGTTTGAACCAGGACTTAATGACCCTACGAACTCCACCCACTGGATGTGGAATTATCAAGCATTCCTGGGTGAGCTAGAAGGCAATTTCGGTCCCCACAACCCAGTTGGGGATGCAGAGAAAGCCCTCAATGAACTCTCTATGAAGAAAACGACCCATATTGTAAAATACAACGTAGACTTTTGGGAACTAGCCTCACAAGTCAGCTGGAATGAATCGGCACTCCGCGATCAGTACTACCACAGACTTCCGCTTCGACTCCGCATTGAAGTACTTTGTGGGGGTAAACCAGACACCCTCGCAGCCTTGCATCTAAAGGCCCAAGATGCTGACAACATCTATTGGATGCAAGAGGAAGAATCACGTTTGGAATCTTGAAATATGGTCAATGTTGGACACCCAAATAAAAAGGATTCCAGCAAAACCCATCAGCCACAACCCCCATATAACCCTCCAGTCTACCACCATCCTGCTCCTTCCATTTCCTGACCCTCGCACATTATTAGAAATAGACCCCAAAACTCTATCTCTGATAAACTCGGAGAAAACGGCAAACTCACCGGTGACGAAAGAGATCACCACATGAAAGAAGGACTCTGCCTTTACTGCGGAGATAAAGGACATGTCGCTCATGATTGTCCAAAGTCAAAAGTAGCAAAAGCACGATTGGCTAACATTTTGGCCCCCGAGTCAAAGGCCAAAACTGTGGACTCAAAAAAATAGTCTGCAATCCTCAGAGATATGCTACACGGACTGAGGATTGCATTGACCTTACCCCCATAGCTAACTTCGTTAGGCTCAATGCTTCCGCCCTTTTGGATCCCGACTCCCTAATCATTACACTTTCATTAACATCAATTTGCTCCCTGCTTACCCAAACTCTAATCAATTCTGGATCCTCCCATTGTTTCATCGACTCTACATTTGCCGCTGAACACAACATCCCCACTACT
>QLOK01001952.1:0-26385 GCA_003313805.1 Tricholoma flavovirens
CGCTAAAGGTTCCCAAGTGGTTTCACCTAGACTCCTCAAATTGGATGTTACGGCCTACCCATCTGTGGGCCATAATTTCGTTCACATACCATTTGGTGTCGTCAGGTGCACTGAAGTCGTATGCTTCCGGGGTATGCCTGTTGGGAAACAGAGCATTGTCGTTGGGGTGATGAGGCCTGAGAAGGCTCACATGGAAGTGCGGGTGGATTTGCCTGCACTTGAGTTCCTCTGGTAGCTACAACTCATAGTTGGAGGTTTTGGGCAATGCTCGTAGGACATTGTACGGACCTATGAACTTAGGTAGAAGCTTGCTGGCCCGTCCTTTGGGAAGGGCCAGGTTTTTCGTCAACAGGTAGACTAGGTCTCCCTGTCGGACATTGCCTGTGTTTGTTAGTATAGTATCGCTGGAATACACGTTCAGCGATGATACAATCATGCACAACAGCCATGTTGCGTAGGGCATTCATTGCGAAGGTGCACACCCCAGGCGGGATGCGTTCTACCAAGCGGAAGGTCCTGCATCATCCGAGGCAGGAGCCCGCCGCATACTTCAAACGGGGCCATGCCCGTTGCTCTGTTAATGGTAGAGTTTATAGCGAACTCTACCAAGGGCAGTAGTTTCACCCAATCCCTTTGGTTGGATGAAATAAACATGTGCAAGATCTGAGCAATCGAACGATTCGCTCGTTCTGTGATACCATCCATCTGAGGGTGGAATGAGGTGGACATCAACAGTTTGATGTCCAAGATTCGATGCACTTCACGCCACCATTTAGACGTTGATTTCGAGTCTTGATCACATACAATCAATTTCGGGAGTCTGTGAAGACGGACAATCTCCTTTATGAATAATGGAGGTAGCTTGGTTGCTGTCATTGTCGTGTTCAATGGTATCAAGTGAACCATTGAAGATAGGCGACAGATAACAACCCAGAGGTAGTCGCACCTGTCGGACTCGGGAAATGGTCCGATGAAATCCATGCCTATGGACTCCCATGGTCAGGCGGGGGTTGGTAGGGAGTGCAGCTTGCTGCGAGGCGAGCAATATTCCCCTTTTTAGCGAACGCACCGTTCGCACGAGTTGCAGAAGGTCTCGATCTTGTATTGAAGTCAAGGCCACCAATACCAATGGCGGATGTATTCCGACGTTTTCAAAGGGCCAAAATGCCCTATGATCATATGGGCCTGCTCAATGATACAACCATGTAAGGTCGTACCTTTGGAATTGGTCGAGGGAACACACAAGACTTCCTCCCCACCTCGGTTCTTCATCCATATGAAGCCATCTCGGATCTCGAAGCCTGAGTGATCCTCGGGTTTTTCAAGGATCTTCTTGAAAATATGGTCGACGATATACCCTTTCTGGATATCATTGTGCAATGGATCCTGCTCCATCATGTATTTCTGGAGATCGGGACCTCTCAATTGAGATTCAAAGATTGAAGGGTCATCCTTTGATCCGTCGTCGTTATTGGGAGGAGGGGAATCTTCCCCTTCCGTGCTCATGCTCATTTGTAGAGCAGCACTTTCCCACTCTTCGATCCTTTCTCGGAGAGCCCTTAGATGTTCGCCACTCTGTCGCTTCTGAGATGCAGTGGATCGATTCTCAATCACTCAATTCTTTAGCTCAAGGTGTCTGTCCCACAGGAGATCCTTGTGGTTTGGATCAAGGCATATGTCTGTGAAGACGTAATGTTGGACTAGAGGGGCGTCATCCCAAGAGTCGAACTGGTAGTAGCGGGACAGAGGGTCCACTACTTTGTTTAGTTTACCTTTGACATAGTGAATGTCAAAGTTGAAACATGATAGATATTCCATCCATCGTGTTTGTCTAGCAGAAAGTCGACGCTGGGTTTGGAAAAACTCCAGCGCCTGGTGATTGGTGACCACATGAATGCGTCTGCCGATTAGTTTGTCTTCCCACTTGAGGAGAGCCTCAAGTATGGCTATTGTCTCATGCTCAAAGGTTCTGTAGTTCCTTTGAGCATCCGAGAACTTCTTGGACAGGAAGTTGGCTGGCCGACAAGTCTGCCATTCCGGTCCCTGCCCATACATTGCTCCAGTCCCAAAGACTGAGGCATCGCAAATCACCCAGATATGTTTGGGTGATTCATGGTCAATCGGCTTCAGCACTGGGGTCGCGCAACAGATGTTTTTGATCATCTGGAAGCAATGGTTGTGCAACGGCAACCAATGGAAGGCTTGACTGTTTCTCGTTATCGAGGACAGCGGGCTCGTGAACGTGCTGATGTCTGGCAAGAAATGTGCCAGATACTGCACAAGGCCAAGGAATCTTTGGACCTCGTGGTAGTTATGAGGTGTCTTCCACTCTCGTATCTGCACCATCTTGCCGCTGTCAGCGTGAAGGCCGTGCTCATCGATCATATGGCCAAGACACGCTACCTTTTCAGCGTAGAGTTCGCATTTCTCTGCTCGAAGGAACAGAGAATGCTCCCGTAATTTGGTAAACACCAGCTCCAGATGTTGCTGGTGTTCCTCGATTGTTTTGCTACACACGAAGATGTCGTCCAGGTACACCCGGACGAATACTCCGATATAATCTCGGAATATTGAGTTCATCAACCGCTGGAAGGTTGATGGTGCATTACAGTCGCCTTGTTGCATAACGAGGCTCTCATAGATGCCCTGAACCATCGAAAAGGCGGTTTTCCAGACATCCTCTGGTTCCACTCGGACTTGCTCATACGCATTCGAGAGGTCAATCTTTGAGCAAAATGTAGCTCTCACAACATCAAGCCTTATTAGGTTTTGATCTGGAAAGGTGTAACGTCCTTCACCGTGTTATTGTTACATTTCTGTGCATTTATCACAGTGCGTAACTTCCCATTTTTCTTGGGTACCACAAGCATTGGTGCAGCCTGCTCAGCTTGAGCGGGGCGCCACCAACCTGCCTTGCAGTACTTGCTTATTTTCTCGGCGAGGGGCTTCCTCATCGAGTCAGGGCATTTGGGAAGATAGTAGTTGTACTTCTTCTCATTGTCCCCCAATGGAATATGGTGGTTTATCTTCCGCAAGGGAGGTAAGTTGTCAGGGACACCATTCAAGATGTCCTGACAAGACTGTTTCCACTCCTCTCTGAGGCGTGGGAGGTCCTCTTTTGAAAGGCAGCCCTCCACCTTGGCTTTTCCAGCCAGGTCCTCGCAAATGGCGAACAGCACATCGTTCAGGTCATTGACCTGTTCAGGCTGTAGTGTCACAGGGACAGAAGCATCGAACTCTTCACGTTCAAAGTTTGGTCCATTGGGAAAGCGATCCCGAGTAAATTCGTGGATGACCTCCTCTAGGTCGTCTTTGTTTTCCAGATCATCTCTGGGTCCCAATAAGATAGGATCTGAAATTTTTAACCCGGAGGGACAATGTTTGTCAACATTGTCCACTTCCTCCATTGTTACCATCTGTCATCGAACAGACGGTGGTTGTACTCGAGTTGAACTCAGACCATCTTTGTCCAGGTCCTTTTTCTTGCGAGAAGCTGGCGGGCCGCTCTGGAGTCACTCATCCTTGGAGGATGAGGTTGCATGGCGTGCCTCCTCGCTTGCTTGAAGGAGTTTGGTCCTTCGATAATCGTATCAAGGACTCTACCATTCACCTGGACCTCGTTGCATTCGAAATCCAAGGTGATACCGTGTTTCCTCATGAACACGGTACTGAGGATGACATCGTATCTGTCGATATTGACGATGTCGAAGTAGTGGTTGTCTTTTATTTTACCGATTTTGAAATCGGTAAATAGCCCGAAGTTGATCTTCGAGCAGCTGCCAACTGTTCCCAGTGGGAGGGGCATGGGTTCTTCTAACTTGTGTGCTTTTAAATTCGCAGACATAGCGAATTCTGGGGAAACCACGTCAGATGTACAGCCTGAGTCGAGGAGAACGAATGCTTCCAGATTATGACAACGAATAGGTTGTCCATCATGACACCTAATCTTTCAGAAAAGGTAAAAACCTTTTCTGAATCTTCTTCAGATGCTTCATCCGAGTCAGATACCGACTGGGCGGATGGGCAACTGTCGGAGTCATACCCCGACGATATTTCGTGGATCGCTCCAATGCGCTCTGTTTCCGATTCTTCACTGGGGGCAGACTCACTGTCTGTCTCCAAGTTGTACAGTTCACCCTCTGAACTGTACTGGGATCCATAAGGGTCCTGATCAGGCAAGGCTGATCCATATTCAGAGGGATCACTTCCCTCTGAATCACTATATGCAGCGCTGAATCGTTCTTTCGAGTTCGGCTGATTGTCCAAGTCCTTTTCTGGGCTTGGATGTTCATCATCCTCCCTTCCATTAATAGGGGGAGGTCTTTGATCAGTTTCAGATGCTGATCTTTCTCTTGTGGCATACATTTTAGCCACTGGTTTGGGTTGCCCATACTTGGGGCATTTTTAATCGGTGGAATAATGTGGTCCCCCGCAGCTGTAGCAAGTAGGCAACTTGCTTTCATCATGCTTTCTGTCTGACTTTTGTCCCGAGTGTTGGTGGGTCTTTCCCCCCAATGAGTGGTGCTTCGGGCTGCGGTGGTCCCGCTCACAGTGATCTCTGTCGCTGTGAGGTCGTTTATTCCGGTTGGGGTACCCTGATCCGGAAGGTCGATGGTAGTCACAATATTTCCTATCGTGTTTCTGAGAACGGTCGTGAGACCGTTCGCTTGACCTTTCTGGTGAAGGGTCCTTGGATTTGGATTGCTTGGTCGAAGATGTGGTCTTCGACCTTGTTGAGTCCATTAAACGCTTCTTCTCGTTGAAGCGTCTTCTCATTTTTACAATTTCCTCCGCCTGGCAGGCATAGTGAAGGATATCATCCGCTGGGCTTGTCTCAGCGGAACACCCTTTGTCCAATACAAAGGATATGATGCTAGCAGGTAGCCTGGCCATCAATTGCGTCTTGAACGTAAACGGGTCTGGGGCCTGTATCATTCTGGTAGCATATCGCTCCAGTTTGTGGTAATAACTCATAACACCTTCCTCGGTGTTATATTCGATGTGCCAGAATTTATCTGTCACGTCATGAGTAGCATTCTCATGCACGAACTGGTCATATAAACCAGTGATGACTTCCTTGAAAGTCCAAGCAGCTCGTTGACGGTATGCACCATCAACGCTATCCTCGAACCAAGTAAGGGCAGTGTTCTCTAGGAACATTGCTGTGAATTCCATGTGGTCTGAGTCAAACTCAGGGCTGCAAATTGTGTTCACCTTTAACCACTGGAGGAGGGAGTTCAGCCAACGTTCAAATCCTTCGGTGTCAGGCAATCCACCATACTTGGGTGGGTTGGGAACTCTGGGACCATTCTTGCCCCCAGATGTAACTGTATCAGGCGAGACAGAGACCTTACTGTTGATCTGTCTGTGAATCTTTCTGTGGATATCCCTCAAATATTTTGAGGGACGACGAGAACCTTTTTCCTGATAGGAATCGGGATGGGACGTTGTAGACCAGTATGGACTACTGGTCCTGTCCCATCTGCTCGAGTTTCCAGACGGGTTTCGTCTGGATCGGCTGCGTGTGCGCTCATCTCATCTGTAGTCGGACGAGGCTTGTCTGAAGGTGTCTTCCTCTGTTCGGGAGGAGGACACGGTGGTTTCATCACTCGTTCCATGATAGGACGAGTCGGGACTACTTCCACTCGTGTCAGAACCGTCCCCGTCTCCGCCAGGGTTTCCTCCACGGCCTGCATGACTCTGCACTGGCTGTTTAAGCTTCCCAGCCTGTGGGCAGTCTTGACGATGATGGTGATCACCCTTGTCCCAAGGGTGACCCTTCTTGTTGAATCGAATCCCTTGATCAGGGATTGACATGGATTGTCCGTCTCTGAGGTCGCCATTGCAAATCCTCTGAAGGGCAATCCGGTCTTTGTCGATGTAGTGAACGTTCTTTTTAGAGGGTCCCTTCGGTTCGTCCTGAGTTCATCCTGACAAGTGCTATTGAGCTTGTCAGTAGTGGGGTACCCTCACTCTGCATTCTGGGTAGAGTGAGGGACTATAGGTCCACAGGGAAGTTACTGGCATATCTTTTAGCCAGTTCTCGAATATGGAACCCCAGCTTTGAGGGTTCGGTGTCCTTCGCCTCCATGCAATGGACATAAACATCGCTTCTGAATTGAGCGAGGTGCTTGACTTCTGCATCGATATCTGATTCGTCGCCTTGAGGCTGGGCCTCGAGTGGTTTCTTCTCTTCACATCTGCGTAGCCGGGCACTGTTGGACATAGACGATACTGGCGAGGACGCCAGTGCTGATGGCCATTGTGCCGTGAACGGTCGAGGTGTCTGATACTCCCGACTATCGTGTGGACCATCGATCAGAGTTATTCGATTGATCTTGAATCCCAGGCTTGAATCACCCAACCCAGGAGGTTGGGTGTATCTGGTGGGTTGGCCGGGGCTGGACTGATAATCTCATCAACTACTTTTCGACGAGGAGGATTTCTTGGAGTCGACGTTGCTGTCTGCAACATCTTCGCGGTTTTTTAGACCAACGGGTGACGATTCTAATCACCTCGAAGCAGATGTATGCGCTTCAAGGGATGAAGGATCCTTCTGAATGGAAGGATTGATCCTCGAGGTGCTTGTATGCGCCTCAAGTGGCCGGAGCGGGCTCTCTTCTCCCAGGGGGCACCCAGGAAACCCAGAGCCAGTTGGGGAATGTATCGTTGCTTCCTCTGCGAACTGCCTGCCAGCAGGCTTCGCTCTACTCCTTGATTTGGTCTTGGGGACCATGTCTGAGCCATTCTGTGTTCTTCAGCAAATGGAGAAGGGAAGAAAAAACAAAAAAAATTCTTGATGCAGGGGTCGATTCTTCTGGTTGCAGGGGTTCTATTCTAAGCAGTGGACAAAGTTAATTGATCTTGTGGCCTCTCACGACGGAGATGCTTCCATTGCAGATCACATTGAGAATTTTCTCCCTCATGGGAGAAGATCAGGGTCATGTTGATGACAATCGCTGATGGGGTGATGTCAAGTATAACTCTATACGAGTTGTAGTGTTCAAAAAAGTGTTGTGAGTCGAGGGGGGGGTCTTTCGAGACTTCACTCTACAAGAACACGAATAATGTATATATTTCGTGTGGTAGAGTAAAGTAGTAAAAAAGATCCCTTTTTAATTACATAAGACTGGTCCATTTTAAGGGCCAGTTGGAAGGTAAAAGGATTGAATTATAACAAAGAAAAATAAAAGTCCGGATCACCACACCCTCCCCTTTTGGCTTAAGCCGATGGCGGAAGGCAGCCGTCTTTTTGGTGTAAAAAGGGATGATCTACATCCTAGTAGAATCGTCCTTGGGCTCATCCTCGTCGTCAGATAAATAAAAGTCCGGATCACCACACCTCTTCAGGCAATGCTTGCTGATGTGCCCCTTTTCCCTGCATCTGTAACAGGTGATATTGGGATTAAACTTCTTTTTCCCAGGCTTTCCTATCAAAGCCATATCATCTAAATTTCGCAGATTAAGCCATCAATTGTTAAGACAATAGCCTCAACTCAAGTACAAGCACTCCTATTGATATAGTCGATCAAGAGTTAGTCATTCTGTCTGTTACTGGAGGCTTTCTCAATAACATACATGTATTCTATCTTACCAACTCAGAGGCTTTCTGAGTGGTTGAGGGTGGTTCTACTTGTTGAGTTGAGAATGTTAATTGCTCAGGTCAAGCTGAAGAGCAAGACCCCCCCAGTACTACAGTTTATATACAAGAAGGGTGGTCCTTATCTAACAATAGGCGAATTAGATGAGAATCAGAAAGAAGAAATAATAAAGGATAAATGTCAAGGGAATAGTAGGGGAATAGTCCGTAAGAAGAATACAGGAATCAAAGGGAGCAATAGGGTGATGGTCTGTTGGGATAGCAAGCAAGAATGAATAATAGGGAAAGAAAAGAAAAAGAGTGTCTGGTCCATCTACCGCTGACAAGATTCGTAACATCAATCATGTTCTAGAATTCGGGCTACAGTATTAATGTGGGTGCATCCTTTAGGACCGTAGTGTCTATAGAAGCAATGTAATTGTTCCAATTCTCAGGGAGTGAGGTTAGCAGAATAATGGAGAATTCCTCCCCATCAATCTTCTGTCCCAAATTGTGCAGCTCCTCCTGATTGCTGCACAATGTCCAAATATGTTCATCAATGGCTGTCTCATCTGTGCATTGAGACTGAAATAGCTTCCACCATGCCAAGACAATTCCTAATGCCCCCTGAGTCTCCAACAAAGATTTCAACATGTCCCATGCTTCCTTTGCACTTGCTGAACTCGCAACATACACCAACATCTTGTTGGCCACCATTAATTGGATCATGGATAGTGCTGTCCTGTCCTTCTTATGCCAAGCTATTTGTTGGGTCACATCCATTGGTAGGGTAATTGATCTGTCGATATACTCCCACAAGTCTTGCCCCATCAAAATATCCATCATTTTGATTTTCCAAACAGTGTAATTTTCGGCACCTGTCAAGGTCTCAATATGGTAAACATTCATGTGCATCAGAGCATTCAAAATGTCAGCCATCATTCAAATTTGATCTGGGTGTTATCAGTTCGAGTTTAGCATGAGCGTGAAAATTCAGTTAAGGCCAGGGCCCATAACCTGTTGAGCAGTAGAGGACTTGATAGAGTAAACAAACTTTGTTAGGTAGCTAACTATGTACATAGAACTTTTATACTAAACATTGCAAGCATTGCTTGGTAAGCTAATCAGTAAATAATGATTGGTATTATAAATAATTGTGGCTATGCAATCACAGCCATGTTTGGCTGTCAGCATCAGTGTCATGTAATACAGATCTGATTGCAACAAGTTTCAGTCTCTCACATTTTCAGTAGTTGATTTGATTATCTAAGGCCTGCCTTAGCACTATCATCTATTCACATCATGAGAGCTCCAACTGTCTTTTGGATAATCCTCTCAACTAGGTTCTCACTTTACAGGATTCACTGGTACTACTTTATAGCTATTGCTATCGTGCCCAGTTGAATCTTATTAAGTGAGTGGTGTCCCCACCATTGCCTATCTGATCATCAGGAAATCAAAAGGATGTTGATATAACTAGATAAAGTTTGTAAGCCTCAAACAGACTGATACACCATGATCTGAAAATATAATCAAAAACAATTGAATACCAGAATTTTGCAAGAATTCTGGGACTTTGCCATGGCTTAAAAGGATTCCACTGATTGCAGGCTTCTCAACCTTTGAAATGAATATGCACAGCCACAACCCCATGAGCTGAACAAAATGCAAAAACCCATTCATGAGTAGGGTCCAAGTTCCCTTGTCTCTGTAAGGTAACATAAATATGAGACAATATGAGATGTGAGATTTTGAGTGTTAAATATCAAATGAATGATCATAAATTGAATAGAATATTAAAATCAAGTTAATTACAAACTAGTTCCTCAAATAGAGTGGACTTGTACTGAAGTGCCTAGGAAAGGAACATGGTTTTTCATTCTTGGCTTTCCTAAAGATAATCATTTATAAAGCCTTACTGCTCCTATCAGTCTGATGGATGTTGTAGGAGGTTGTCAGTCTAGAAACCCACTCTATGTATATCTAGCATTATAAAGTGGTCTGTCAGAATTGGAGTTATTATGCTTTTTACACTTTTGTTATGACCCTATAAGCAGTGGTGTGAAAGTTTGGTTCTGAATCTTGGTTTGAATCAGACTTTTGCAGAACTGAACCTTGTGTCTGGTTCAAGGTTCATGTAGAGGTGCTGAACCGAACCCAAGGTCAGGTTCTGGGTTCGGCCAGCAGGAGGAATATAAGAACCCCCGAACACGTTCAAGCATGGTTCGAACCAACAACACTTGATCCGGGATTTGGGTGCGAGGTGACTTATTAGTCAGCATTATAGTTCCCATACAAGCACTGTGGGTATCACCCTCACATAACTGATTTCCCTGCCTGATTCACCATTTTTTCTCTTTTCCTACCATTGCCCCGCATTGGCAGTTCTCATCTCACCCGGCACCAACCATATGGTCATCACATAAAGGTTGTCGCATGATCAGCCTCCATTTTATTGCCCTTGCTTCTCAGGATCTGCACATCGAAAGTGACAGGGCGGGCCTCTTCAATTTTTTTTTTGTAGACTGCTAATTGATTGAAATGGGGACCTGGCTCATGCTTCACTTGCAACAATGTGGATTTCTCCTTTCATCTTGTTCTTTCAAATTCCTACTTATGCCCCATTGAATATTTTTTGGCACATCAACTATAAAAAGCATTGAAGCCAGACTTCCACGGCAGTATAAATCACTCAAGTAATGACACCTACACCTGACCCTGGGTGTGCTGTTCGTCCCAATGGCTCCCTCAAAGATGCCTCGGAAATCGAGTGGCACTTCAACAAGGATGACAACACCCCATTCACTGTCGCTGAAAAATGATCGGAATCTGGTTCTTCTCAGACCCTCCATCCATTTTTCTCAGGCCAGGCATCACCAGCTATCCTAGTTGCAGGTTCTTGTCAATCCGGCCGCACCATCCGCCCATCTAATCGCACTGTTGACCCTGACAATGTGATGAATTCTACTTCATCTACTCAGAAACAAAAAGCTCCAGTTCACAAGGCATCTCATCATGTCATCCAAAAGACTGTCCATCTGTCAGAAGACTCATGCAATGACAAGTCTGATGGTGAGGATGCCGCGACATCTTGGCCCACATGTGGGGAGTCGATGGATGTTGATGAGACTGAGGATGCAGTAAGCAGACAAGAGTATATGTCACTAAGGTCCATGGCAGAGGCTGATCATGAGGTACATGCAGCCTTGGCTTCAACCATTGTCTGTGTTAATGACCTAGTAACATCAAGATGATCCACACAAAATCGAAGAGTGATGCTACTGCTGATGTTCACACAATGTTCCACCGAGATAAAGAGCACAAGAACCCAGACACTAGGAAAGTACAAGATGGATGCTAGTGCAAGATTTGCCTGTAAGTGGCCAAACAGATCAGTTTTAATCATGAATACATAACCTTTGTCCATTAGAAATGATCCTGCTGTTGAACAGAAAGATTGTTTCTTTACAGGGGGGGTTTCAAGTTTAAGAATGCACATTGCTTGGTGAGTCGGGTTTAATTCATCAAATGACATAACTTCTAAACGGGTAAACTGTAAATGCAGCAAAAAAGGACACATAAAAGTATACCTTGAATGATGCAAGGCTTTGGATATCAAGCCACACTCAAGAGCAATGTCAGGACTCATGTCCATGTCCACTGATGGGTACTTGAATCCCAGATATGATTCAGGCGATGACTGGTTACTAATTAGTCACCTCGTAGGTTGCTCCAAAGTAGTTTGGACTCAATCGTCAGTCGCAAGCCCAAACAGCCACCGTTTACTACAAAAGGACTTCTCAACTACATTGTCAAGCTGATTGGATGTGAGGATGAGGTATGTCTTCCTGCTAGTGTGCTTGTGATATCTTTTGACTAAGGACCTCTCAAGGCGTTTTGACTAATTGGACCAGGCAGCTTCCAGCAGCTCATCAGATACTGCCGACCAAGCCTTACAGAGAAAGACATCCCACATCACCACACACTTCATGCAGAGTTACTGCGTCGTGCTCACTTTGTAGAGAATACAGTCCGAGAGAAGCTAAAGGCAAGCTGGAATCAGGTCTTCAAATCATCGTGATCTCAAATGCACTTTTAGCACCTCCCATGCAATGTCTCTTTCACTTTTGATGCCTGGATGTCACAGCCTGGGGACCCTTACCTGTCAATCACTGGTCACTACATTGATGTGCCCATTGATCGACCCAATAATTGGGAACTCAAGATGGAGCAATTAGCATTTGAAACTATTGAAGGACAACATACTGGTAAAAACATTGCATCAATCCTCATGCGCACAGTCACCCACTATGAGCTAAATGGCAAGGTGAGAAGATCTTTATTAAATTCCCATTTCCAATCCTAGCTAATGTCAAAAAACTGCCACAGGTTGGTTGGATTACTGCTGATGGGGCTTCAGTCAACAGTACCACCATCCATGAGTTTGAAAATGAACTCGATGATGCCAATGATGGTTGGACTGCTCAGGAACACGATATATTGTATGTACACCTGTTTACTTCTAAGTGGCCTGGATCACCAAAGCATTATCAGATGCATGGAACATTCCCTTCACATTGCTTCAAAGCACTTCATTGAAGCTGTGGTGCTGGCATCACCCACATCCATCCACAAGAAGGTCAAAGCAGCGTTGGCAAAGGCTAGGGACAATGGCAAACTCGACCTCGATGAATTCAACGAAGCTCTCACCTCCATCAATGCTGGGGATCAAGCACTCAGAAAGGCTCTTGCACATGTGAAGCAGGTATAAAATTATCCATTATACATCACAATGTCTGCTAATCCTGTGTCTAGATTTGGATGTCTCCCCAGGCAAGGATGTTTTTCAAATCGTCATGCAGTCAGGTCAGGGTCAAACCCCTTAAGCTTCTTCTCTGGATTCGTACTTGATGGGCATCGCTTTACAAATTTCTTGATAGGTTACTGATGCTATGAAAGGTATCATGATCTTCTACCAAACTTACTCTGCCCGCTGATAGTAATCTTGCAGGGCATGGATCAATTTGTTCTCCTGGCTGACGCCAGTGAGAAAGTACTGAATTTGTTGAAAAATCGAACATATGCTGATTTTCGACTCTCAAAGAAGGATTGGGATAGACTGGAGGTCATTCACGAGGTTCTCCAGGTGCGTGTACCATTTTATTACTTAACTGGCCTCATTTCTCATAGCTCTTACCACAGGAGCCATCAAACATACAACAGACATTTTCCAATGAATGAACACCCACTGTATGGCGAATTATCCCCTCTCTTGAGTTCCTTATCAAGCACTGGGAGTCTATGGTTGGACAACCTCGATACCGCGATGTCAAGGAGGCAATCACCAAAGGAGTCCAAAGCTTCAAAAAATGGTATCGCAAAGTTGATCATACCTTGGCTGCATATTTTATCTGCCTCGGTACGTTCTTGTACATCTAAAAATACAAATGGTTTTCAACTCCTGTAGTCCTTGATCCGAACATCAAGGATCTATATTGTTGTCGCCGGTGGGAACCTGAACAGTATGCAGCTGGGATGATGAGGTTAGAAGAAGTGGTGAGACTTTTCCTGTTCTTCTGTTCAATAGTTCTAAATTCATTACTGATTAGTTTGATGAGTACTATGTTCCCCCAGCAGCGCCGCTGATCTCGTCAGGGCATGAAACCATTGTCAGCCAAGGCACATATGATACATTTTACATTCTAACTTCAAAACAAATGAAACCACATTTCACAGCAGTGATTTTGGCTGTGCCATGATACAGTAGCTCATTCTTACTCGAGGCAGTACAGTCGTTCCAACAGGAAGAGCAAGCAGCTGGGAGTCCTCATGATGAGCTCAAACTATACCTCAAGTCAGGTGTTGAGTTGACAGAAGACGTAATTGCTTGGTGGGGGGTGCATTTCAACTTGCATTTGACAGCTATATTATCTCACGAGCATGTTGGTACAGATGAACACTAAGTATCCAACAATGAGGCGCATCACATGAGACTACCTCGCAATTCAAGGTTCTGCCACACCATCAGAGCATGCTTTCAGCAGTGGGGGGATTACTGGTTCTGCACGCCGAAGCAGTTTGTTGACAGAAATCTTCGAAGCCCTACAGATCCTCAAAAGTGCATACCGCAATGGGCACATGACAGCAGCTCATCAGGCTAGCAAACACATTGACGCTTTGATTATCGAGTACGATGGCGGTTCGGATTGGTCTGACAAGTGATTGCTTTCAATAGACCATAGTATGCTGGCAATATTAAAATTTATGATTTACTTCTAAGATGGTCCGGTTCTGGGTTCTTAGCCTCTCTGAACCTGGACCGAACCCTTTTGAACCAGAACTGATGGTCCTGTCCAGCGTTCAGGTGGAGGGGTTGAACCGAACCCAAAATCTGGTTCTGGGTTCGGATGATATCCCTTGAGAACCTGACCGAACTGAACTTTCCCACCACTACCTATAAGGCTTTCTCAGAATATTCTCAAATACCTGATGATCTGATTTCTCACTGGCACATGGCCACGTTTACTAGATTGATTCCAGATTGATCTTATCTCTTCATCATTTATCAGTTTTCACGGCCCACCCTCCTCTACCTTTTCTTTTCTAGTTCTAGGAATTGTAATTTCGCTAGCTACATGTACATGTCCGCTCCCTCACCTATATAAAAATTTGGAGTCCGCCTAGGTGGATCCTGCTTTCTGCTAAACTATCTCAACTTGAGCATGCAGCAGAGGACATTGAACACCTGCCTTCTGAGCCTAACGTTAATGTTATGTTGTTTCTCAAAAGAAGACCAGGCACAACCTTCATTAGAATATAGTATTTGCAACCATTTTTACCAAGCCTGTCAGCCAATCAGCAGCTTACCACGATCAACCAGTAATACCAAACCTTACTAACTTGAAGTATCAGGTTCCAGTGTCCCCTGATGTTCAACTCACTGAAATTTCTGCCATTGACAGGGGAAAAATAGTACAACAAAACTCAGTGGTCATGTCTCCTTGCTTTTTTGACCTTTCGAATTGCTTTTGAAGCTTTTCGTACACACCGAAATCAAGGCATAATAAAGTGTGGCAGACCTTAAATTCTCACTCTGGAAATTCCGAAATAGAGTGTATTTGCAACTCTTTATATCTAGGCTCAGATTTAGGTTTGAACTTGTGCTCGCTCATTCCGCTTCCCCCGAAGTTGTGCATTGAAACAGTCATGTGTGTAGCAACTCAATGTTGGAGTTGACCAGGGTTGTGTACTATTTGAATGGCTGGTTTCACCCCAAGTTTCACCCATTGATGGGACTTTGCACATCCTAAGTCATCCATCTCCATATGACTCATTAATGATATCACCATTGGCAACAGGTAGATTTAAGGTGGGGCTGGGTATCCCCAAAAACCAAACATGATATGCTTGAAACCTTGCCTCCTAACATTACAGCTGCTGAACATTCGGTCACAGGTAATTGTCAAGGACTCGGAACTTGAGGTATCCCTGATGGCTTGCATACTTGATTCATCGCTGACTGGCAACTTTCAACCAGAAGCTCCAAATCAGCCTCATAACAAAATCCATTGCAGAACATGATTAGCTCACAGATCGCAGTTATGTGGCCTGGGCCGCTGAGCGCGAGCTCCGGCAAGGACAGTGGCAGCTATCGAGTACCTAAAGATTCGTCAATAATGTGGAGTTGAACTTGAAGATAATGGGGCCATGACAAGTACAGCCAAACAAAGCCTATCTTGGTAAAGGTGCATTAGTATTACCCAGCTTGGCCTTGGACATAAATCAGCAGAGGAGGCGCATGCATGAACTTCATTCATGCCTCATCAACAGTGAGTTCTGACTCCAGATTCAGGGCCACACTCAAGAACATGAACTTGCAGTTCATCCTGCCAGTGCTTGATAGTGTAGCCTACCACATGCAAATATGTATGAGTGTGTTGGGATCAAGCACTAGCATCAGGCACTGATGGGATCAGAACCTTGTGATCGCTATGATCGCATGTGATCAATCTATCTGGTTTGAGAACTATGATCTATATTTAGTGATATATCTATTTATACATTGTAGAATAAGTAGAGCAGATTATCGGAGAAAGAAAGACAATTCCTTTCTTCCCTTTACACCCAATATCTCAATGAAATATACTCTCTCATATTGTCCTAATCCTAAGAGGTTATGGGCCCTGGCTTTCCCTACATTTAAATAACTCTTTATTGGTCACTATGGATCTACCTATGGAAGAAGATCTTGAAGCGACAACATCAACCCCTATATGTTCTTCTTGGGTATACACTTCTAATGCTGCCAAACAACGACAGCAAGCCAATGATCAACCAGCAATAGAATTGATACAAACAATGGATGGAAAGAGTTTTTATCAACTGCAATGTTACTGAATATATTTTTGGAGATATAAAGAAACCCAAAGATGATTCAGATCCTATTGCAGTACATAATTGGCACAAAAATGACACTTGGGCCAACAAGTCCTTATCCAAAACATCACTGCCTCTCAAATGAATCACATGGGATCCAAGAAATCAGCAGAAGTGATGTATTCCACTCTGATGGTTACTCATGAAAATAAGGCAAACCAAATGTCAATCATATTCAATGTCTATTATATGAAACCAAATTGCATGACACTGAAGACCTCCTCAAGCATTTGGACCTTCTCAAATCATATCGTGGACATGTGCTTCAAATCAATCATTTCAGCATCTTTACCCATGGCATGGGAAACTTTTATCAATCCCTATATTGGTAATGCTAATGATCCTGATGATCCTGATTTGAAATGTCGGATATCATCAGATGCATTTATAGGTTTATTGCGCAAAGAATTTAAAATCCACGAAACATGATCTCATAACAGGAATAATAACAGTACTCATCTGGCGAGAACCCAGAATGAAAAAGGTGCTAAGAAATCCCTGGAAGATCGGATCACATACGATAAATCTTCAATCAAACCTTATTGCAAACATTGCAAATGCACAGGACACTGGTCAAGCAAGTGCCGAAGATTTGATGGGAACAAATGTCAGAATTGTGGGAAGATCAGTCATAAAGCAAAAGATTGTTGGGGCAAAAAGAAGGAGAAAGGGAAGGAAAAGAAGAGAAATGAAACCAACACCAAGAAAGATGCCAAAGAGTCCAACTTAGTTGAAGAACACGTCACTTTCATGGTTGACGATGAATTACACAACTTTGATACATACGACACCTGTAATGCGGATGCCAATGATGAGCAATTGATCTACTACGATTGGTTAGCTGATTCAGCAACAACATCACACATCACACATCAAAAAGAAGCCTTTACAAATTACACACCTTTGGGAAATATTTCTGTAACAGGCATAGGAGGTAAAGAAGCGCAAATTGAAGGACATGGAACTGTTGATTTAATTTTAACATGTAATGGTTGAAAATTTATTCTCCATTTGGAAGATGTTCTACACGTCCCCGGACAAGCGAATTTAATATTGTTATGGCGATGGGACACCGCAGGAGGCAAATATATGGGGGAAAATGGAAAAATAACTCTCACTACATGTACCAAAGAAGGCAGAGCAATAGCTCAAGGGATGAAGATAAGCAATCATTTATACAAAATGAAGATGTTTATTCCACAATCATCACATAGCTCTCCAAACATCTATGAGTCATGTGTTGATCAAACATTTGTCAGGGATGGCACATTCCCAAATTTGGAGACTTGGCACCAACAATTCAGACATATCAGGTATACCAGACTTCAGAAATTATTGGATGGAAAATTAGTGGACAGATTCAATGTTGACATACAATCACCAAAACCAGATTGTATAGCCTGTACTGAAGCAAAACAACACATCAAAACCTTTCCCAAAATATCCAAACAAAGTACTGAACCTGGGGAACTCACACACATAGACTTATAGGGAAAATACACAATCAAGTCTATTAATAGCAATCAATATTATTTGCTATTTGTGGACGATGCCAACCGATTTACAACCATCCAATGTTTGAAAGAGAAATCAGATTCCACTCAAGGTGTTATTAATTATCTAACACATTTGATAGTACAAAACAGAAAACCAAAGGGGATACAGATCAATTGTGGAAAAGAATTCATGAATGACAAACTAGAGAATTGGTGCAAAGAATATGGTATAGAAATAAGATTAACTGCACCATACTCACCTTCACAGAATGGTATCACCGAATGCATGAATAGAACATTGGTGGAATTATTGCAGGCAATGCTGTCCACCAATCAACTCCCTGAATTTCTTTGGGAATATGCTGTCACTCACACTGCTTATCTCCGCAACTGATCATACACAAAACATCTCCCAAAGTCAACACCTTATGAGGGATGGTACAATAAAAAACCAACTATAAGTCACTTACAAGAATTTGGAAGCCCAGTGTGGGTTTTATTACAAGGGACAAACAAAGACTGCAAAATATTGCTGCAATCAAAACACTGATCATACGTCAGGTTTGATGATGGCGCGAAGGCCATCAAATATTATAATGCGGAAACATGCTCCTGAACACATCAATGTCACACCCGATTTGCCACGTGAGGGGGAGTCTGTAGGAGACATGCCATCAAACGGTGTAACAACTTCTGATGACTTTACTTGGAAGCTTGAACCCACTAAGAAACGTAAAAGAATTGTGGAAGACATCAATATTGATGAACCACAAAGGACACATGGAATTCATACTGATTATAAACACCTTCACAATCCATTTGAAGAAGACAATGAAACCTTCTCAATGGAAGAAGCCTATGCAATAATCACCGGAGATGAACTCACGAGTCTGAAAGAAGCAAAAAGCTCTCCTGACTGGCCTGAATGGGAGAAAGCCATGAAAACTGAATTGGACTTACTATCAGAAAAAGGAACTTGTGAACTTGTTCAAAAACCTCCCAACGCGGTACCAATCAGTAATAAATGGGTCTTCATCAAGAAATGGAACAAGGAAGGAGATGTAATCAGATATCGAGTGAGACTAGTGGCAAAGGGATGCGCTCAACGACCTGGATTTGATTATACTGAAACATTTTCACCAGTTGTCAGAATGGATACTCTATGCGCAATACTAGCTCTCGTTCCAATCAAAGGACTCAAGTTACATCAAATGGATGTCAAAGGCGCATATTTAAATGGTACTTTACAGGAGACTATCTATATGCGACAACCCGAAGGATGTGAAGATGGAACAGGCTGAGTATGTAAATTGGTAAAAACATTATATGGGTTAAAACAGGCAGGATGCAAATGGAATAATGAACTTGATGGTAACTCAAGGTTCATGAATATGGACAATTACTTTCCAATCCATGCGCATATATATGACGCGATGGCAACAAGTTAGGAATTATGGCTATATGGGTGGATGACTCATTACTTTTTGCTTCATCAGATTTAATGATGGAACATATGAAGAAAACACTCCACTCAGAATGGGAAGTCACAAACCTTGGAGAACCAGGTAAAATTGTTGGCATCGAAGTCACACAAACTGATGATACAATAACTATTTCTCAATGGAGATATATTGAAAATGTTCTTCTTAAGGAAGGAATGGCCAACGCAAATCCCATCACCATACCAATGAATCCAAATATAAAATTAGCACCAAATCCTGATGACAATGAACCCAATCAAAGTAATTCATATGCCAAATTATTGGGGTGCTTACAATTCATAGCAAATTCAACACAACCAGGTATTTGCTATGCCATCAACAAATTAGCTGCCTACACTGCAAACCTGGGTTCACAACACCATGCTATGGTACCTAGCAGGTATGAAAACTCTAGGGATCACTCATACTAATTCCCGAGATGAATATGAAAATCAAAATCTTTTCCATGGATACACTAATGCTGCTTTTGCAAATGCTGATGATCACAAATCCATGACAGGCTATGTTTTTCTAGCAGCTGCAGGAGCTATCACGTGGAAATCAAAGAAACAAACCATGATTGTATGGAGAACTCGGATTTCCACAAGAATTTCCGATAGGAATTCAAGGCGATAATGAGGGGTCAGTTATATTAACTCACAATCCTCAATTTCATCAGTGATCAAAACATATCACAATTCACCATTATTGGGTTCAAGATCTCGTAACTAACAAAGTTCTTGATATTCAAAACTGTCGCAACCTGGAACAAACAGCAGATGTATTAATGAAGGCTTTACCAAAGCCGAAATTTACATGACATAGGGAAGAGATGGGAATACAGTAGCTTACAAAACTGTTACAATGTTTTGCATATTTGTATAGATCAGTCGGTAAAATAGTAAATAAAATTTCAGAATTCTTAAAAATATTATGGAGCATACCTCAATATCACAAGGGGTTCCCTGAAAAGTCTCAGGGTCATGTGACATCATTTTACAAGCTAAATAAACCATTTAATTCACTCACTCATTGTAACAGTTTTGTTGCACTGATGTTTTGGATATAAATTAGTACTTGGTATAGCCTCCTTTTGCTGTAACTACTGCTGCAAGTCTTCTAGGTAGGCTTTCAATCAATTTCTGACATTCCTCCTTTGGAATCTCCTCCCATTCCTTCTGTACAACCAACAAGATAACTCAGTGGCTTTCCTCACATGCACACAGGTTTTTACCCACAGTGTTTTTCCGCCACATAGAGGTTTTAATGCACCTGAAAGAAATAAACCATACTAGGCTTGAGGGGGAGTGTTGGGATCAAGTGCTAGCATCAGGCGCTGATGGGATCAGAACCTTGTGATCACTATGATCACATGTGATCAATCTATCTGTTTTGAGGACTATGATCTATATTTAGTGATATATCTATTTATACTAGGGATGCCGCAGTCCAGTTCTGAACCAAAGTTCGAACTTGAACCTTTTGGAACTGGACTGAAGTTTGGTCCAAGGTTTGATGGTTGTGCAGAACCGGACCACCAGTCCAGTTCTGGATTTGGGCAGGGCACAAAATCTCAGAACCATCTTGAACCTGGTTCGAACTGAACTTTTGTTATGAGTACACATATGGAAGAGTTTTGATTTGTTTGGCAAGGCCATGTGTACAATAGTTTGGAAGCACGAAACCTTGTTGCAAATTGTCAACAAACCCATTGAGTATGATCATCAGTCAGAGGCACAGTCGTGATAGTGGGTGCTGGATTTTGTGTTGCTGCCACTATTGCTGCCTGAGTTATCCTTCAATGCTGTCTTTGGATCTCAACCACCATTAAAGAGAGCTCTTCACTTCACTTACTCTTGCCAATGACCACATCACTGCTGGCCTTCTTTACATGGTTGGCTCATTTTTTTTAATGGTCTTCACATCCTTCCTTTGGCATTTCTTCTTAACTCTCAGTGCCAAACAGATCTTGTCCATGTGGGCAAATTACACTTGTATGGCTTAGCTTGGACTGTTGCCAAATTTACATCACATCTTACCCTTATTACTGGACAGCGCTGGCAATGTTTGCAGTATGATCTGCCCATCTATGCTTGTAATAGAAAGATGAAAGGAAGGCATATGTTTTAACAATCACTTGTAGGCCAGTGGCTGGCTATAAAGCTAGGTGAGATGCCTTGATTTTTTTCTTAACTTGTCTCATGGCAGCCCCAGATCAATGTGCACTTGCAGCAGATGGCAGTCTCCTCGATGCCTCTGCTATCATCTTCTACAATGATCCTGATGACGATGCCCCCCTTCCTGACTCTGCAGCCACATCCACCCCAGTGCATGCCTTCTTTTGAGGTGGTCCAGCTCTGGGCAAGATAGCTGCCTGGTCTCGTCGTTCTGCTTGTGTCACTTGTCCTTCAGCTCGTATCATTGACCCCAACAATGCTGAGGCTTCTGCAGTGATGCGCAAGCGATCAGCCACTGTAACAGCATCAGCTGAAGCATCTCTATGTGCTGCATGTCAGGCCAGGGTCACTGACAGCGATGATGAAAGTGAGCATCACAACAAATCAGATAATGCTGAGGTCAATGCAGGGGATGATGATGTTGGAATGGGTGGTGCAACTACTGAAGAGGAAGGCAGCGGAGACAGCACCAATGTTGAGCTCGTAGAAGAGGCATATCACACCACCAAGGCCATGGGGGATGCTGATCGACAGGTATGTCTGAAAACCCTTGTCCAAGCATGCAGGACTACTTGGCTATTCAGGGGTCTGCAACACCTTCTGAATGCACATTCTCAGGAGGTGGGATCACAGGGACCCCCAATTGTAACTGTCTTTCAGTTGCTTCCTTCGAAGCATTGCAGCTCTTAAAAAGTGCTTATCACAATGGACACACTACTGCTGTGGATGATGCAGCTAAGCACCTGGACTCTTTCTTTGACGGTTCAGAGGCTGATTCTGATGGCTGCAGTTTGGAGTAGTGTTGCCATGGCTTGGCTCGGTCCACTCACGGCTCGGCTCATTTTGAACAAGACTATCAGCTCCTACGTGATGTAACAACAAGGTGGTCATCAACATTGCTAATGATCAATCAGGTTTTGAAGTTAAAAGAGGTAAGTTTGGCATGTTGTTGATTTACTTTAGGCTAATAGTATTATAGGCAATTGAAGACATCACACACAATAATGAATTTAAAGAGCTATCAAAGTATCAGTTAGACGAGCACGATTGGGAGTTGCTAACAGATTACCAGCAAATACTTCAAGTAATTTTACAGCTAATTTCCAACAGTTAAGCATACTGATATAAATGCTCTAGGTCCCTCATGCGTTCCAGGACATTTTGGGTGCTGAAGCAACACCTACAATCTGTTACTCAGTTCCCACATACTCTGACTTTATCAACAGGTGGACACAGCTCAAGGAAGACAACCCACAATGGGCCGATATCATTCAGCCAGGTCTGGATAAGGTTGAAGATTATCAAGACCATCTAGCTGATACTCCAGCATATGTGGTGGCAATGGGTAAGCTTATTCAAATTCATATTGGCTTGGAATAACTAAAAGATAATCTGGAATAGCAATTGATCCTGCAAACAAACTAAGTTACTATCATGATCAATCACCACAGAAGTATGCCTTGGCCAAAGACATGTTCTTGAGAGCCATAAGCTTCACATTGTGTAGCCTGTTCCAAGTGAAAGTAATGCTTTGATTTGATAGCTTCACCCTTATGATCATCAAGCTGACAAGAGACCAAACCAACCAGCAGCCAAGCCTTCATCTTCTCAGCCAACAGCAATGGATATCCTTGGTCTAAATCGAGTTGCGTCATCAAAGCCAGGAATTTCATTGGAGAAGGAGGTAGACCAGTATTTGAGCAATCCTAACTCTGGATAGTACCCTCACATATTCCAACTTGCAATGGATATTATACCTATCCAAGCTTCAAGTGTTCCATGTGAAAGAGTATTCTCATCTGGGAAGGAGACAATGGCACCACGGAGAAGGCGCATCTCAGCTAAACTAATGGAAGCACTACAAATCCTGAAGTACTCAATTAAAAAAGGACGACCATTGAACTTTACACAGGGTATGCAGTGGGCAGATGAACTTACAGAATTTGAATTTGCAGCAACGACAGCACCTGTGGGGGATGCAGAAGCATATGGGTGTAGCTTGGGAGAACCTGAGGTGGACTTAGATGCCATTGATGATGATCTTGAAGAACTGCAGAACAATCTGGAAGCATTGGAACAGCAACTCCTTGGTTCAGATGAGGAGGAGGAGGAGGAGGAGGAGGATAAAGACGACGAAGATACAGATGAAGAATATGAATAATTTCCATTTCTCCTCTAAATAAACATTTATGTACAATGTTGTAAATATCTTGATGCTATATGAGCCTTGCATTTTACCCACCTGCCTGATTCTGACTGAGTGCAGCAAGGACAATACAGCATATGTGGTATCACAGGTCCTCCATAGAAATCCTCCACTGCGCCACCCAACAAGAATCCCCTGCCACGGAGCAATGAGCTACTGCTCATCATCTGGCTTGCAGGGGCTGCGAATGTGGGTGGCCTTCACTCAAGGGATGGGGGGATAATGGTGCGTCATGTGTCATTATTGTCACCCAGTGTCAGCATTCCACTTGCAGCCCACCCCCCATGAGCAGGTGCTTGAGGAGCTGGGTGTGGGTGGTGTGCCATCTGCATCGTCATCGATAGCTACCACCCATCCACCCTGCAAGCAGATGCTTGCAGCGGTGGTGGTGGTCGTACTTGTCGCTGTTGTCGCTGTGCTATCCATCGCCCACTTGACACTGCGCCACCCATCACATCGTCCACCCATTGTCATCAAAGGAGTCATGCACCAACATCCAGATGCTCAGTCAGACTCTCCTCACATCATATGCATATGACAACCTTGATATTGACCTTAAACATGCAATACTGACAATTGAGCAAGATCCTACAACCTTAATTCATCTGACCTCAGCCACCATGCTTCCATTGGATGATACTGTTGTGCTGGAGGACCTGAACTGTTCCAAGATGCTGTGGAAAAAATGTCATTTAAACATCAAAGCTCACTGGGGTGACCTGGCATCACTACCAGAGATAAACAATCTTCTTGACATACACCCTGAAATGGAACACCCTTCTGGTCTGCTTTGGCAACCTCAATTTAATGCATGGATGTTCCTGCATGACCTTGTTGAACATGGTCCAAGCTATTTCTGTGCATTCTCAAAACAACTGAAAAGGCACTGGAAGTCATTGAGCAGCTACCAATAAAAAAAACACAACAAGTACCTCTACAAATGATGGACATTAATTCAGCCACACCAGCTGCCAATGGGGACATGCAAGATGGAATGTTTGTGCAAACAATTGTTGGAGATCCCAAGGATAACAAAACATACATAAAAGACATCAGGAACCACATCGTCATGGGTCTTTTTCACCTCAAGATGGCTTGTGTAGATGCAATCTGGCGAATATTTATAAAGCCACCTGAGGCCCATAATGACCCAAACTTGCTGATAAAACATGTTAGTGAACTTCAACCAAAAGAAACTGGAAAGATAACAAGCAACCTGGCTTTCATTGGATGCATGAGGTCATTCAGCATTTTGGAATCATGTCATGGCTGAATTGTTGGCATGATGAAGCAGTCAAAACTACTGCAGGCATTCAGTCTCTTGAAGACTTTGCTACAACAAAACCTACATGGATCCAGCTGGAAGCTATTACAACTCAGATGTGTCTTGAGTGTGTAGCACAGGCCAACCTTTCACAGTGCAACCAGCCACAGTGAATTTCAGGATGCTGAACAAGAAAACCTGATGATACAGCAACAGTATGTCCTCCTTTATGAGGAGTTGTCACATGCCTTGATTTGTGGGGATATTGGCCAAGTTGAAGACTGCTTCCTGCCATGGGCATTCATTTTTCGAGGTTATGGCAAGCACAAATATGCAAAACACATGGTGAAGCATCTTCATAATGTACACTTTGTATATCTGGACTGTTTAAAGTGAGCAAGTCATCTGTATGGAACAGTGCTTACAATCAGTGTAGGAGGGCTATCTGCCTAAGTATCTTATGCAATCCAAGTGGCAAAGCATGCAAATTTTGAGCAATTGATTGGCTGGTTGAGCATAACCTGTATCTGAAGGGCCATAAATACTTCACACCCACATCAGCAGGACCTGATGTATATGTCCATAGCGGATCTACAGAGGAAGATTTTCTAATCACACAAAAGCAAAGATCTTAGAACACTCTCCATTAATTGAAGTTTCAAAAATACTCATATTCAATTCAAGAAGATGTTTGCCCCTGAACATAGAACCATCTGGCATTCTCCACCTTGTCTTGAGAGAACTTTCAAATGACTGGGCAACTACATGACAAGAAATGACACAAGCACTCATGTAGATGGAAAGAAGGCATTCCATAGCATTCCAGACATGATGGGAAAGGGCATGCTGGTATTTTCAACTACAGTAGGGCTAAATGGTAGTGGAGATGATGAAGATGAGCTTTGGGAGGATGTTGATGAGGAAGTAGAGGACAATGGAGATCTTGATGTATGAAATGTATGACCGATAGTTTAAGCTGGTGTGACTGACTTGTTTGATGTAGACATTGTGGGGTGGCCAGGACAGCAATAAAAATGATCAGGCTGAATGGGAAGTTGGAGATAAGAGGGCAGTGGCCTGAGAAGCTGTGCATTGTGGAGTGAGTTTGATCCAGATCCAGATGGGTGGAGAGCTGTAGAGATCCCAGTGGTTTCCAAAGTGGGGGTGTTCTCATTGCACATGGGAACATGACACAGCCCTCTCTGCACTTCCATAGCTGCAATATTGACAGGACAGAGACAGTTGGAAGCTGAGCAAATTGATTGATACTTTCTACAAGGAATAAAATAAAAACACAACATACCAATATGACCCTCCTGTTTGCACTTCCCACACTGCTGGTTCCTTGGCATCAGGAGGATGGAAGAGATCTGCTGGGAGGGCAAACTAACAGAAGCTGCAGTGAAAGGTACTGGAGGGATTGGCATGTGTGCACAAATTACTTGCAGAAGTGATGGGCCATGCTCCTTTGCACCTAGGGAATGTCACGTGTTTGTAAACCTGTGCAGGTTGACACCACAGGTGCATACGGGTACAGGTATGGGTTGGGGCTTAGTAACCCCCGCCAAACCCACACCTGTGATATGGCCACAGTGGGTTTGGTACATGAATGTCATTGTCATTGTCATCCTGTCTCCACATCATTGTCAAGTACCCACGATCCACCCCGCAAGCAGGGGTAAGCAGCGGTGTGGGGCAAGCACTGGGTCGGCTTCATCATCCTGTCATCATCAGCATGGTCAGCAG
>QLOK01001953.1:0-14005 GCA_003313805.1 Tricholoma flavovirens
TCCCTTTCCTTCAAAATGTATGGTGGGACTGCCTGGTAGTTCTCTTGTAAGCCTTGTTCAGTGCATTGTTGCTGATATATTGGATAATGTTGACGAATATGCTGGCGACAGGATGTGTTGCTCCCGCAAAAGAATGCCTTACGTAGGCCCTTTGACTTTGAATTCAAGATTTCTGGATCTATTCTGAACTTCATGTGAGTATTTTATATCTTACATGCATCCATGAGATATCTTACTTGCACAACAGGCACCAACGACCAGTAATTGTTTCATTGTTTTGGCCTTTCCTGAAGTTCACAGTAACGCGAGCCGAAAATATCGTCAGCAAGTCCTTTGTTGTGTCTTTCTTCACACGTAGCTCGATGGAAAGATCTAGTTGGTGTTGTTCCATGGGTTCCTCATCCTTTTATATGGTGAGTTACCATTGTTTCTAACAATCATCTGGAGTTGACTTACTTTGTCACTACCCTCAGGCTCTTCTTCAGATGGGACCTTCCCATCATCGTCATTGCTTCCAACAATCTCTTCAGGCTCTGTTGCCTCGGTTTCCTCTTCATCAACCTCTTCAATATGCTTGCTCTTCTTTCGCTGCTTTTGTTTGGGGCGTGACTGTGCTACATCATCGTCGCTGTCAGCATCGTCGCTTCCATCAGAAGCCTGTCGTTTGCGGGCGTTTCCCTTGGTCGGTGCCTTGGCCTGTTTCGGTTGCTTCTTTGCTGACTTCTTCGCAGGCTGCTTAGCAGCAGATGCTTTAGCCTTTTTGGGTTTCATGTCGGCGGTTGTACCATATTGAACATGTGCCAGCAGTTTAAATAGGGCCGGTTTATTTGGCTGATGGTATTTGGTTGAACTCCACACAACAAGAAGCATTCATTTGTCAAGTACATTTATTATTTAGATAGTGCTACAGTACACTAAGTAGTTGAGGTCAGTACAACCGGTTGTAGTCAGTTTTTCATGGTTTTGTGCTCTTGAATTATGTAGTTGAAGTTCGGTTCCAACCGGTTGTAGTCGGTTTTCAGCGGTTTCAATTAGTACTGAGAATTGATAGAACCACAACCGGACAACCATTTGATCCATGTGAACCGCAACCGTTGGTTCGGTTCTTTGCGGTCAGGTTCGGTCCAGTTGTGGTTTTTTTGCAGTTCGGTGAACCGGACTTTCAAACACTATCAGGAACCTTGACAATATCAAGAACAAAAACTAATATGTGGCTGTTGTGGTGCAGATGGACCATCCATGCCATAAATGCATGATGGTTCAGTGAGGTCCATGGATCCATAGCAAATGAACATGACCTGGATGCTCCTGCAAAGGTATGTAAGTCTGCCCCAACACAGACTCGTGACATCTACCAACACTGAGACTTGCATATGCTTGCTGACACTCACCTGTGGTTGCCCACCATCAAAATGCTGACATAACACATCACTGATGCCCTCACATGTGGTCGCCTGCACTTGCCTGCACTCACACATATCTATACAACAACAACAACGCATGAAAGATAGGTGCCATGAACATTTCCGATACTTACCTATGCTCACCTGCAGTCACATGGTCATGTGAGCTCCCTTGACACTTACCACTGATGATGATGACAACTCTACACCTTTGCACGCATGCACATCAGTTCCAATATTGCACCACTGATGTGATGCCTACTTATTCAGTAACCATGCCTGATGCAGCCTCTTGCTGACAGGCTGTCTTTTCTGATATATTATGTACATCTTATTTTTCCTAACCTTCATTCCCACTTCCATGCAATGAAGGTACAGTAGTTTATCATCCCCCCATTTATTGTAGCTTATGGTTCCCACTTCTGTGCAAGGAAGATAACTTGATCCTGTCTTTCCAGTCCACCTTAAGTCTAGTGTAGGTTGCCAAACCCAGCATCCTTCCACTTTTTTTACACTGACAACTTTCTTCACCTACCGAACCAATGCTGTCTTGGCAACCTTCTACCTCCATCCCACTCCTCACCAGGAGCATGAGAAGAAAATTGCAGGATTCTAGCCAACCAGCTGAACTAGAGACACTACCAATCACACAATGAAAGCACTGGGATTTCTGCCCATCACTGCCACTATCACCACCAACCACTCATACTAACTTGTCCACTGACAAAAGTACACCTACCACCACCATCCACCATCACAACCACCAGGTTGCACCACCTACCACCCAAACCAAAATGTCACCCTCTACACAACCCCTCACTGAAGTGAAGGTCACCAAGATGAAGGAATGCCCTATGTACACCACTGGCAAAATCACACCACTCATCATGCAATCTTGGACCCTTGCATGCAAGTGTTACAAGAAGCACAGTGGGAAGACTGACACTGAAATTGTCAGTTACATCACTGAGGGCATGTTTGAACCATGACTCATCACATGGTACCAAGCTGATGAAACCAGGATTGATGCTCTCTCTCTGGATGCCTACCTCTCAGAGCTTGCCCAACTGGTCCTCAAAAAGAACTGGTCACAGAACATTCTCGAAACCATCCTCTCTTCATCTCAAGGCAATCAAGTCTTTATAGATTGGAAAATTGAGCTTGAGAACCTGAATGCCATCCTTGCCACCTCCACACCAACCAAGGCCTTCACCAAGGCTGAACTTAAAACCAAGCTCCAATCCAACCTCCACCCTGACCTGGGACTCAACATCAGTCTTGAACCTGTTCCGGCTGTTGATCTCATCCCCTGGGCTATTGAGGTCAAAGAATGTGATGACCAGATGCAGGCTGAAGATGCTTGCACTCAAAAACTAATTGATGCCTCTGCTGCCATGTGTTCCACCTGCTGCAGTGAGAAGGACTTACTCTCTCAACTCATTGATCCACCAGTGAAGGGAAGCACCTCCACTACCAGTCCCAACAAAACAAAACAGACTGAGAAGAAACACCTACTGGCCCTCACACTCAAGGAATGAGCCATCCTTGACAAACATGCCAGCTGCACATGATGCCACAAATTCAATACTGGCCATAAAAACACTGACTGCCCAATGAAGGCTAACAACACCTGGCCTGATGCTGAAACTTATGCAACCCTCATGGCACTAGCAACATCTGCACTGGAAGAGGAGAATAAAGACAATGAGACCAACTCATGCTTCCCTCCCCCTGCTGAAGTCCCCTTCTCCATATCACACCTCTATCCTATGTTATATGTCTCCAGCCCCATCATCACCAAATTTCCTGTACAAATCCATCCACTAATGGACATTGGTTCCCCCTCCACAGTGATTAGCCTCGAGCTCTGTGAGCAGCTTGGCCTCCAATGTTATCCTCTCCCCAAAAAAGAAAATAACCTGTCATCACTGAGTAAGCAGAAACTCAACTGTGAGGAGTTTGTCAACCTGGAGCTATAATCAGACCAGGGGGTGTGGAAATCAGGGGAACATAGGATGAAAGTAAATAAGGGACTATCATTCCTGATTATACTAGGAATGCCATTTCTTTCATTCAAACAGATTGTGATTGACACACATGAGTGAATGGCCATTGACAAACAGTCTGGCTTTGACCTCCTCAATCCTCCTCCTTGAACACCCCAGCCCCAGGGCAAACAACGAGTTATACCTCCACCAACACCAAAAGAAATTTGGACTCCAAAACCACCCACTCTTGAAAGCTCTGGAACACCAGCACTCACTGGCTGCTTACTGCCCAGACCAATCATGTCTGGTGTGAGATTGCATTGAGGGCCTAGCATTCCAAGAACTCCTCAAGGAGAAAGATGCAAAGATGGAACTAAAATTTGCAGACTGTTTCCCACTTCGTCTCCCTGATAGCACTGAAGACATCCCCAGCCACATGTTTCACCAAATTCAGATCAAAGACCCCACCAAGGTCAGTAATGGGAAAGGATATGCAGCACCAAAGAAATACCAAGAACCTTGGAAATGACTGCTAGATGACCACTTGAAGGCTGGCCAGATAAGACCATCTTCCTCATAATTCACCTCACCAGTGAAATACATCACTGGCATACCTGACTTAACAGTTGACCCCTGGTGGGTGAATGACCACTGGGCACTCAACAGTAATACTGTACGAGACAACTTCCCTCTGCCCACATAGATGATATACTTGCTGATTGTAGGAAGGGAAAAATATTTGGCAAGATGGACATGACCAACTCCTTCTTCCAGAACCAAGTACACCCTGATGACATTCACCTCACCACTGTAAGAATGCCATGGGGACTCTATGAATGGACTGTCATGCCACAGGGTGGATGCAATGCACCCACCACACATCAGCACTGAATGACTGATGCACTCCAGGAACTCATCAGCAAGATTTGTCATGTGTACCTTGATGACATCATTATATGGTCACAAACTGTGGAGGAACATGAATGAAATTTGTGCCACTGTTCTTGAGGCCCTCTGAAAATCCAGCATATATTGCAACCAGGCAAAATACAACCTCTTTGCCACTGAGTTATGTTTCTTGGCCACATCATCTCTGGATCAGGCATCAAACCTGATCCCCATAAAACTGACCACAGACTTTGGACAATTGTGAGCAATATTTACTGGCAAGGGGGAGATGTAGAACCCCTGCCTTATTCAGATGCCAATTGGGGATCAAACACTAACAATTGAAAGTCTATTTCTGGATATGTACATGTTAGAATCAAGTGTGGGACCACCAAACAAGATTATACAACAATATTTGTGTTTGTGTGAGCTCTAAAAACACATAAGGAATGTTAAAGTAGAGTAATTACTTATATACCTATAGCATAGCCTCAGTGCTGTGTAAGTGACTAATGTTGTTGGGCACTGCTATACTGATGCCAGCTGCACATCCATATTCCAACACTCCCCCTCAGATGGCATCTAGGTATGGAGTAAGTACTCCCCTCCCCCTCAACCTAAGAATTATCCTGCTCCCTCTGCAACCAAGAAGCTGAACCTTGATGAGGAGTAAACAATATTGCAGGTCCAAAGCACATACTGCACCAACAGGTGCAACTGCCTCAACATTGGAAATCCAATGCCTGCACCACATTCCAGGGTGGCTTACAGCAGCATGATCCATCCTGTTTAATCTGGGTGCCCAACTCTTCCAAATCTCCTGCTCAATAGGCTCATTATCCTTCTGCCATTCACTTTTGCCTTTACACTCCCTGTGGCTGCAATTTCATCTGGCAGACATTGCGATGCCTCAAGTGAGGGGCTTCCAAAACATTGCCGTGATCAGATAAGATCAAACAACAACAAACATGGGTTGGTCCCAAATACAGCCATTTTTACAGGTTGCCTTCCCAGATGTGTTTGTGTTAGAATCAAGTGTGGGACCACCAAACAAGATTATATGTACAACAATATTTGTGTTTGTGTGAGCTCTAAAAACACATAAGGAATGTTAAAGTAGAGTAACTACTTATATACCTATAGCATAGCCTCAGTGCTGTGTAAGTGACTAATGTTGTCAGGCACTGCTATACCAATGCCAGCTGCACATCCATATTCCAACAGTACACCTTTCAGATGGCAGGCAGATCAATCTCTTGGCAATCAAAGAAACAACCCACAGTCACATTATCATCTATGGAAGCCAAACACATGGCAGAAAGTCTAGCTATGCAGCAGGTCATATGGTTATGGACCCTTACTGCTGAAGTTGGCATTCCCTATTCCAGACCCACCATTCTCAACATCAACGATCAAGGAGCAATCAATTACTCCAACAACACAATAAATCATGGCCACACTAAGCAGATCGACATCTAGCATCACTTTGTATGTGAGAAGATCATCTCATGTGAGATGAGTATTCAGTACTGCACAATGGACAACAACTTAGCCAATTTGCTTACCAAAGCCAAAGCACAAAGACTTTGTTAATCACTTAGGGATGGCATAGGTGTCAAGGGGGAGTGTTGAGATCAGAAGTCTGTATAGGCGACACTGATGCCAATAGCCAAACGTGGCAGTGATCACATAGCCACAACTATTTATAATACTGATCTTTATTACTGATTAGCTTATGGAGCAATGCTCACAATGTTTAGTATAAAGTTCTATGTACATAGTTAGCTACATAATTAAGTTTGTTCACTAGATCGAGTCCTCTTCTTATCAACACCTAATCCTATTAGATGGCAGCACCATGCTTTGTGATTATAAAGCCATTGTGTTTCATTCCTGTACATTATTGAAAGCCAAACTCCAGTTTGTTTGTTTTATACCACAACTGTATATGTTATCTGCCATATGGATTGCATCAAAATAAGAGAGAGAAAAGTCCATGAAGTGAGGACTTGTTCATGCCAGGCATTTCCATGGCCCAACCCAACAAGTTTTAATAATAGTTCTAATGCCAAATTATTGTTATGACACAGATAAATTTATAAATTCACATCTCAATTCTTAACATTCTGTGTTCTACTTTTCATATTTAACTGGAAATATCAAAGTCTCCCCAATTTCCTGATGGAATCTCTGCTGCAATCATATGATGATGGCAATCCAGCACTATGTTTCCAGGGCAACAAGCATATATTATTATATAGCAGAACTGCAGTGAGAATTCCAGTATCCACCATCAGCAGAACCATGATGGGAGGTGCAGATTGATTGTCATAAAGGCAGGTTCTGAAGGTAAGGAGCATTTTCATAGGCCTCTGCACCAAAAATACCTTGATCACACATCTAGCTCCACAATCAACATCAAGCCTCTGGCCTCCTTTTTGCATGGTCTGGGTTTTGGTGCTAGGGGCTAGCAGATGCCAAGACACAGACAGTTTATATGCAACTAGGAGGTCCCTGTGTTGCTTTCATTCTGCTCCCATATTGTTGACAAGCAACACAGGTAAGCACTCCATGCTTTTCAGTTTCAGTTAGGGCTGCACACCATAACCATGCCTCACAGGATGGATGGATCCATAGTATGGTTACTGTACCCATGCCATTCCAGCTCAACTCAATCATCAAGACGGATGGTGGATGGGACAGACAACACCCATCTAATCCCATCACAAAACCGCTGTCAACTGTTACAAATCTTGCAAGTGGTAGATGGGCCAGATATTCTTTTCTTTTCTTTTCCTATTATTCATTCTTGCTTACTATCCAAATGGACTATCACCCTATTGCTCCCTCTGATTCCTACCTTCTTCTTACTGACCATTCCCCTATTATTCCCTTGACATTTATCCTTTATTGTTTCTTCCTTCTGATTCCCATCTAATTCGCCTATTGGTAGATAAGGACTACTTTTCCTGTATATAAACTGTAGTACTTAGAGGTCTTGCTCTTTAGCTTGACCTGAGCAATCTACATTCTCAACTCAATGAGTATGATCGCCCTCAGCCACTCAGAAAGCCTCTGAGTCAGTAAGACAGAACACATTACTGAGAAAGCCTCCAGTAACAGATAGAACTATTGATTGTTAGTCGACTATATTAACAGAAGTGCTTGTACTTGAGTTGGGACTATTGTCTTAACAAAAGGTCAAGCTGAACATCAATGCCCTCTTACCCCAAGAGCAGGCAAACATGTCTCAAAGACAGCAGTCCGCTGATCTACCACCAAGAGGAGCCACCACCAAAGACAGGCTCTGGTATAGTTACCAAGGAAGACAGACTAGGTTTTCAGAAACACAGGGAAAGTGGTTCACCAAGTCGGAACCAGGACAACCAGGAAGATTTTTGAAATAAGAAGACTTCTCAGCTGAAGAAGAATCACTGAAGATTAAACAGGAATCTCCAGAACTGCCAACACTCACCTTTTTCAATGATGACAACTTATACACTGATATGGCAAGCAGAGAAATCAAGATCAGGGCTCTGTCCGATTTCACTGGAGATCAAACCAAGACAACAAAGTTTCTCCAGGAAGTGTCACTCTTTCTCCAAGTAAATGAAGCGATCTATGATACTGATGAGAAGCGGATCATCTTCACCCTCTCTTTCATGAATGGGGGAACAGCGTCAGCATGGGCATTAGAATGAGGGAATATGGCCAATTTAGGAACTTGGGAAGGTTTGTGGCAGAAGTGAAGAAAGCTTTTTCCCCTATAGACAATGGAGGGTCAGCCCAAACAGAAATGAAGACCCTGAAACAGGGTGATGATTTAGAAGATTACATCAGCCAATTCCTTATCCTGAAGGGAAGATCAGGGCTCACCAAAGATACTGCGCTCATCAAATACTTTATGGACAGCTTGAAACTGGCTCTCCTCAACAAGATCTTCACCATGGAAAACATCCTGATCACCTTGGACGGAATGATCAAAGCTGCATAAAAATATGATGGGAATTGGAGAAGAGTGAAGGCCATTGCAGGAAAAGTGTGGGAGACTCACGAGAAGAAAACCACTCCTCCTCCCAAGGCTACAAAACCAACATTGGAGATAAACCAACTATCCCAACAAGAGTGAACTGAACACATGCAGAAAGGACTCTGCTTTGTGTGTTACAGTCCCAGACACAAAGCTGCTGATCACAAGCATGGGAATTTCGCGCCACTAAACCAACAGATGAGTAACTGTGAATACCAATGACCAGAGCAGACGAGCTGCTTCTTCCCGAGGAGAAAGGGGGCAGAAGTGTACGCAAGTATCAAAGCCATCCTGGGAGACTTAGATGAAGAAGAAAGAGGAAAGACCCTTACATTCATGGAGGAAACGGGTTTTTAAGAAAGCAGCCTGCACCAATGCCAGGTACTGCTGAACTTTCTGTCTGCTCTGTACTACTAGCCACTCTAGACAACCAATCGATGCATTTCCCTATTAAAGTGGGAGCAAACGAAGGAAAAGACATTGATACAGAAGCCCTCCTCTGCAGGGCAGGAGGAGTCTTCATGGACCACAGGTTCGCCGAAATGCACAAGATAAAACTACATGAACTAGCAAACCAGTCTCAGTATGAAATGTGGATGGAACCCTGAACAAGAAGGGAACCATCACCCATTACACTAAAGAAGAAATGAAGATCCACAGAAGAAAAGAGAAGCTAATTTTCCTAGTCACTGGATTGGGGAACGAATTGATTATCCTGGGACTGCCATGGTTATGAAAGGTAAACCCCATGATTAACTGGAAGGAAGGAGCCTTTGAATTCTGGGAAGATCAACGCCTCACTCAAATACATATGAAGGATCGTAGAGAAAACCAGAAAAAATCATGGCATACTTGGAAAGAAAAGGACACCCAAGACGACCATTGAAGAAATCCCAGACAAAGACGAACCCACCAGCATATTCCGCATGGTCAGAGGACTGCATCTGTGAGACCCGACCACTGGAGAATTCACTGAAGAAGGACAATCTACAACCACAGAAAGGAATGACATATGTATGGATCAAGGTAAAAACATCGGTATCCCAGCACCTGGCACATGGCCCAGAACAAGAAAAAGGCAAACCCCTCGAAAAGCTTTTACCTCCCGAGTTTCTTCACTGGAAAAAGGTATTTGAACAAATGGCATCGGAAAGATTCCCAGACCCAAGACCCTGGGACCACGCTATTGATCTCTAACCAGATTTCGTTCTGAAGGATTGTAAAGTTTATCCTCTCTTACTTACCGAACAACAGAAACAGGACAAATTTATCAATGACAACTTATGGAAAGGGTATATCCAACCTTAAAAATCCCCAATGGCCTCCCCCTTCTTCTTCATAGCGAAAAAGGACTCTGAAGTGCTCTGACCTTGCCAAGACTACTGATACTTGAATGAAGGAACTGTCAAGAACACCTACCCACTTCCCTTGGTTGGAGATTTAATGGACAAATTGCAAGGCACACAATGGTTTATGAAAATGGATGTCCACTGTGGTTACCATAATGTCTGGATAAAAGATGGGGACCAGTGGAAAGCAGCGTTCAAAACAAACAGAGGATTATTAGAACCAACAGTAATGTTCTTTGGGCTATTCAACTCACCCCCTACCTTTCAGGCAATGATGAATGACATCTTCAAGGACATGTTGCATGAAGGATGGGTAATAATCTACATGGATGATATTCTCATCTTTTCCAAAGGAAAACAAGAACACCAAATTAGGATGGAACAGGTCTTGCAATGGCTCCAAGAACACAGCCTCTACCTCAAAGCAGAAAAGTGTAAATTCGGGGTACAAAAGGTAGAATTTCTAGGAATGATCATCAAACCTAACAAAATTTCTATGGACCTGATGGATAAAGGAATGGCCTGAACCAACCAACATAAAAGTGGTAAGGTCATTTTTGGGCTTTGGAAACTTTTATAGGAAATTCATCGGACACTTTGCCAATCTGGTGAAACCACTCAACGAATTAACAAAGAAAGCCAAGCAGTTTGAATGGACCTCTGAATGTCAACTGGTGTTTGATGCTCTCAAGAAGAAGTTCGCTGAAACCCCAGTATTACTGATGCCCGACTCCACCAAACCTTTCATGATAGAGTCAGATACATTGAAATGGGCCACAGGAGCAGTCCTCCAGCAAAGAGATGTTAACAGAGACTGGCATCCCTGTGGTTATATCTCTCACTTGTTCACCCCTACAGAAAGAAACTACGAGATTTATGACAGGGAACTCTTAGCGATGATACGGTCGTTGGAAACATGGAGACACTACCTACTTGGCTCGGAACACCCAACGACCATCTTATCCAACCACAAAAACCTCACCTACTTCAGAACCACACAACAACTCAACAGAAGACAGGCCTGGTGGAGCCTATTCCTCTCAGAATTCAACTTACAGTTGGTCCATGTCCCAGGATCGCAAATGGTGCAGAGCGACACATTATCTCAAAGGGAAGATCACATCCCCGAAAATGATACTGACAATGAAGATGCTACCCTCTTACCAGACAACTTGTTCATTAACTTCATTGATGCATCAATACACAATCTGTTTGCTGAACGAATCATGAAAGAAGACCTAGTACAAGATGCGATCAAAGCCCTCAAGGATAAAGGGACCCCACTGATCAAATCATCCTTGGATGACTGGAAGGTAGAAGACGGTTTACTTTTCTTCAACAACAGATGTTACATGCCCAATGACATTGATCTCTGAAGACAATTAGTGGAAAAATATCACAACTCGTTACCTGGAGGACACCCTGGACAATGGCAGATGATGGAACTACTATGAAGGGACTACTGGTGGCCTGGGATGGTCACTTTTGTCAAGAACTATGTAAAAGGATGCGCGACTTGTCAGCAGATGAAGGTCAACACTCACCCGACAATGCCACCTCTATCTCCCATCAAATCTGATGCGACACATCCATTTGCACTTGTAACTACTGATTTCATCATGGACTTACTGGAATATGATGGTTTTGATGCTTTGATGGTCATGGTAGACCATGGTCTTACTAAGGGGGTAATTCTAATCCCTTGTAACAAAACCATTGACGCTATAGGAGCTGCCACCCTCTATCTGGATTACATCTATAAAAGGTTCAGCCTTCCTGACAAGCCAATCTCTGACAGAGACCCAAGATTCGCCTCCCAGCTATTCTAAGAACTCGGGTGGATCCTTGGGATCAAACTGGCAATGAGCACTGCTTACCATCTGCAGACCGATGGGGAAACTGAACGGGTAAACCAGGAGATTGAAATCTACCTTCGGATGTTTTGTTCTAACAACCCAGAGAATTGGAAGTGTCTTCTACCCACAGCAGAATTCGCACATAATCAGAGGATGCATTCAGTACAGAAGAACTCCCCATTCTACCTTATGATGGGTTACAAACCAAAGACAATTCTGCTTCCTTATACAAAAATTAATGTACTGGAATTAGAAAATAGAATAGTCCTCCTCCATAGAGCACAAGATGCAAACTCACCAGACAAATGGTTTCCAAATGAGTCCATCAGAATTTCTCCCCATTCAAATTAGGACAGAAGGTATGGCTTGAAGCGAAGAACTTGAAAATTGCCTATCCATCTAGGAAACTGGCCCTGAAACATCAAGGGCCATTTACAATAAAAGAAGTTCTCAACCCTCTAAATTACCAATTCTTTAGGGTAAAAGTTGAGGTTTTTCCATCCACAGTACTTTCCAACCATATTGTGCCTCGTCCAAGTCCAGGTGATTTTCCAAAACCATAATTTGATGTCCAGGGGTAGGGGTGTAATCAATAAAAATACCTCGATCCCATGCTATGTGTGATGTGCATGCCAAATCTGCCAACTAGGCATCTGGTGAGATGGCCAGTGCAACATCATTGTCACAATCCCCACAGAAAATGAATTCCTCATCCACTGCTGCATGAGCTTCTGTTGGACCCTTGTTCTTCTCTCCCGATCTCCCCTTTCCTGATTTAGACTTCTTGTTGTGAGTCAAGGGGGGGGGTCTTTCGAGACTTCACTCTACAAGAACACGAATAATGTATATATTTCGTGTGGTAGAGTAAAGTAGTAAAAAAGATCCCTTTTTAATTACATAAGACTGGTCCATTTTAAGGGCCAGTTGGAAGGTAAAAGGATTGAATTATAACAAAGAAAAATAAAAGTCCGGATCACCACACCCTCCCCTTTTGGCTTCAGCTGATGGCAGAAGGCAGCCGTCTTTTTGGTGTAAAAAGGGACGATCTACATCCTAGTAGAATCGTCCTTGGGCTCATCCTCGTCGTCCAATCCTAGGTCGTCGAGGGGAAGGTCATCAACTGGTTGGGTCGATGATGTGCCTGCGAACACTTCTGCGATCATTGCTTCACGCTCCGGGCTGGGCATGAATTCGATGGGTTGCTCATGGTCAAGAGCCTCCAAGCTGGGTAACAATGGTACTTGAGATACCGGTGTCTCAGGGATAGTCCTCTGAGCTCGGAGACCTGCTGACAACATGGGGTCAAGATCATCCTCTGATACCTCGTCAGTGCTGTCACTAATGCTCCGGACTTCTTCTTTCGTCACGAGGAGTTTGCGATGATCGTGAACCGGTTGGAGGACTTTCCTCCGAACCCTCTTGGAGGAATCCCCGACTCAACCCATCGTTTAACCTTCAGGGCCCTCTTATGGCCTGAAGTGAGTTTTTGGGTGATGGGTATATCACCCCAGCCGCCGGTTGGGTTGGGTTCAGAGCCCGCGATCCCTTTGTCCATTCAGCCTGGTTGAGCAGGGGCCAGTGTGGATGGCCCTGCTTTAGTCAGTGGCAGTACACTAGTCTGTACCGCTATCGGCTGTCCTGATAATCCCCAGGCAGCTCCCTGTGGATATACATTGGGTCCAGCCAGGACTCCAGCTGGATTAATAGGGGGACCGCTCCTTGGAGGGACGGTCAGTTCTCGCTTTCTCTTTGGTCGAGGAGCCAAGAATGAAGTGTCGGTGGGGCCAGGTGTCCACCAATGGGGTTCGGTCATCAGAGGGATATCCTCTGGACCAGGCCATGATTGCCTCAGTCGATTCAATATTGCTGAGGCCACCTCGGGCTCTTCCGGGTGAGGGTTGCTCATGTTGGCCATATGAGAAAGCCAACCGAGAGCATAGTGATGGGCTTCACAGACTTTGAGGTCCATGACTCCTATCGTCGTGAGGTGTCGGACAACCTCTTCAACAGTAGTATTGTCTGTAACACTCGACAAGGGTTGTCGAGTGTGAATTGGGGCCAAGGCGAGGTGCTCACGCTCTCGCACCTGGCAATAGAGTCCAGGCAGGACGAACACCTCCACCAGGCAAAGGTAAAGTCCAAACCTCTGCTGCTGGGATAGCCCAGTGGGTACTTGCTGTCATGTCAGGAGGTTTCCCCTGACATGGGGAAGCGAGACCCTGTGTAGGTCCAGCAGGATACTGGGTGTGGTTTGCCACTGGTATTGGTGACAATGCATAAACTGAGCCCATCACTCAGCGGTGTCGGTCATGCTCAGTTGCTCCAAGTGAGTGGGATCCTTCAGTCGATGCACTCTGCGATTTGACTGTTGCTCTTCTGGGAGCCAACTGGGAAGCCTCCAGCTCACCAGAGCATGATTCATCAGCGGGCTTCTAGCTGCTGGTGGGACCTCGTTGACGTAGTGCACGTATTTGCGTGCCCATTGGAGGTC
>QLOK01001954.1:9928-20308 GCA_003313805.1 Tricholoma flavovirens
AAATGATCGGAGTTCCGATGGAAGTCCGGTTTGCTGGAACGGGATGTAACAGACAGGTCCTAAAGAATTGCACACTTTGTGGTTCTGAATTTTGATAGAATCTAAGCCTATTTCTATTTCAGGTGTCCCCAAGCTAGGCGAGAGGTCCAGCAGAGGTAGCAACATCAATTTTTGTTAAAAAGCCCTTGGAAATCAAAACTTTGGCACCCATGATTTTTTACGATCCACCTATCATTTTGGATCTAGCCGTATCATGCTCAAATAGGTGTCAGAGTCGCATCAAAAATCAACACATTACATTTTACTTCATTACCTAAGCTCAGCTAAAGTGCTCAAGGAGTCAATATCTCATAAATGAGAAATTTCTCAACCATATAGACTTTACTATTGAATCTAGGGTATTAAGCCATGTCAATAAACACCCTTAGAACATTTTTCCATGAGAGACCTCAGCTCTGTGCTAGCTACAGACCATTGTCAGCTAATGTGTGGGAGGATCCATGTCATTAGATGTCGTACATTCAAGTTGATCAAACATGTCCTAAACAGAGCCAAAAAGTCCCCAAAAGCCCAAAATAAGAACTGCAGGAGTGCCAAGAGTGTGCTGACAAATCAAATTGTTATTTTAGGCAATGCATAATTATTTTTTTCTGACACGGGAACACAATATTTTGGTTTATACTTGTCAGATCCGTATCCAGCTCTTCAAAAGGCATCGATTATGCTATTTTTCGGGATTTTTAGATGAGATTTCGTGTCCGGCCAAATTTTTGGGGCAAAAATTTTCATTTCAACAGCTATGAAGAATCAGCTCATGCAATTCAACTTAATAGGTCCTAAATACATTGTTTGTGCATTAAAACGGACAATCTGACGTGTGAGCTGGTGTCCATAATCGGACTAAATTTTTTGTTGTGTTTGTTTGTCCGCGACTGGACCCCCCAACCCCCGTGTCACGGATCAACATCCCGGGTACCCCTTGATTCACTGGCTTTTTGGCTGCCTATCTTGTGAAAAGCAGTTACAAATACATATGCCCTAATATTTCTCTATCCAACAAACTATGTACAACCCACTTTATGGTGTGATTCTATGCGGTACGGACTGAATAAAATCAAAACCAATTAAAACACAGCAACGAACAAAAACTACGCATCCCATTTTGGAGGCAACAAGGGCTCCATTTACATATTTAAGCCGTCCACTTATTAGTGAATTTTTGCCATCCACAAATATAGTTATGAAGCTGTCTGTGACTGGTAGGACGCGGGATGATACTTGAACTGCGACATATGCTGAAATTGCTGCTGCTGCAAGTTTACATTTTGAGGCTCAACAAACTGAGGCAGACGACTGGATGTTTGCATTTGGGCGTGTCCTTGTCCAGGTGTTTGTGGAATCGTTATTGCAGAGTGTTGCAAATAATGCGCAGCAGCATTACTCACGTTGGCAGCCGGGGTCGCATCTGCATAAGGCATGGTATTGAAAGTAGACGTCTGCTGTGGCGCTGTCGTGAAATTCCATCTTGTTTGAGATGTCTGCTGCTATGGATAAGGTCACATACAAGATACTGTAGAAGAGAGTAACATACCTGATAGGGCTGCCCACTACCGTTGGATGTGGGATGTGCATATTGGCTAGAAGTAGTTATTGCATGATGTCCATACGGTTGAGTGTGGCCAGATGCATTGTACTGCTGTTGCTGCGAAGGAGATGACGAGAACCCACGTTGCTGCGGCTGGTAGTGGCTGAACGCAATCGAAGTGGTGCCACCATATGGTTGTTGCTGAGGAGAATGGGATTGGGGCTGACGCTGATGTTGTTGATGTTGTCGAGAGTGGACCCCAACCCCGGGAGAAGACGGTGCTGAACGTACATTCGTAACATGTTGCTCGGGGGCATGGGATCCGTTCACTGTAACAGGGCCAGGAGCTGGCTGGCTGGTCACACCACCTACGTAAAGGTTGGAACTGGCAACGCCGTACGAGGTTCCACTAACACCAGTATATGCATGTCCCAAGTACGTGGCCCGGCCTAGCTGCCTTGCACCAAAGCCCCTAGGCGGAACTGTTCCTGTACCGGGATCAGTGCTAGCTCCAAGCTGCCTGCCGCTATCTCCAGTAGATACAGCAGCACGATGTGTCCGACACTTTAGGCAGAAAAACTCAACAACATCCCAGTTCCGCCGCCTTCGCCCTGCCTGATGGTCTGCGTGGTCATGGCATGCTATATGCTGCCATTTTGAGCAGAGGCCACAGGACATCATGGGAGTGCCGTCATCCTGGCGAAATAGTCAGTCCCAAATATGAAGAATCAGGACGGGAGGCACTAACGAGGTTAACCGCATGCCGATGGCAGATCTCACAATCGAGCTCCCAGTCATCACCAGCTGGTGTACGCGACCCACTCCCCATTGCTGGCGTGACCGCCCCGTGGTAGCCATTTCCGTTGAAGCGAGAATCGAGAGCACCACTGTGCGGGGGTCTTGTCAGCTGTAAACCTTGCAATTTTATTTCACCACCCAGGGCATCGAATGGCGTATCGATGCTGCATATAAGATGTTTTAGAGGTCGAAAGGAAGGTCAACACCCAACGTACTCTTGCAGGCTATTCCCCTTTGCTTTATCAGCCACTCCAACACTCGTCATCTCCTCTCTCTCCTCCCGCTCTCTCCTCCTCATCTCTCTCCCCGCCTCCCTTCTTTCTCGATCAGCTTCCTCCTTCCGCTGCCTGGCTTCCGCCCGCCGTGCACGAGAATGGCGCTCCTCCTCCTCTGCAAGCTTGCGTGCGGCTGCCTCGGCCTCTTCTCTTTCTGACTGACGCAGAAGCAGCCGAGAAGAGCGCTTGCGCTGTGTAACTGCGAGAGATAGGCGCTGTTTGCGTTCAATTTCCTGTGGGGCAAGGGTTGCATTTAGACAGAATTAAGAATCAAAATAAAGCGAGGGGAGATTACCCGAAGGTCTTCAGTGACAGCAGGCACAATCTGGCTTACAAGGACCTTGTATAATGCCTTCTCGAGATAATGGGTCGCCTTGGCGAAGCGTTCTGCGATGTGCTCCCATTCGGCAAGTGTGACACATATCTATAGAAACCATGTGAATGGGTGATAGGTTTATTCAGACGAGGATGACGAACGGTCTCCCACTCGATAAAACCCTCTCGCAGGGTAGGTGGATCCTCAGTTCCTCCGTCGTCGACTTGCATCACCTTTTTTCCTTCTTGCGTATGTTCCTCTTTCTCCTCCCCTTCATCCTCAGTCTCCGCTGCGTCTTCACTCAGTTCGGTCAAATCGCTGATCTCGCTCCCTTCCGACTCCAGGCCCGCCTTGACAGCAGCATCACGCATCCAGACCTCCTGTTCCTTCTTTCCCTTTCCATTACTCCCCTCGACTATCAACCACTCCTGCGGCACAGCTTGCCATTCCCCATCAACATAATCCCTTGCGCTCCCCCTCAACCGGGCGCTGATCCGTGTCCCTATCACCCGATCCCTCTCCTTCCGCGTTCCCGATGGTTCCCCGCCAATTGCATCACTTTCAGTAATAGAGGGAACCTGACCACGCCGACTGCTCCGTAAGCTAGACTGCAACCGTGCAAGTTCGGCTGCTTGCCTGTTGAGCTCTATAAGCTCTTTGGCCTGTGCGCCGAGCTTCAAATTCGCCTGCAGTTTAGCCGCTCTGCCTCTCCCTGTTCCTGACACTGAGTCAAGTGTAGACTGGAACATCGAAGATGAGGAAGGGGCATCTTGGAGTCGCGGGCGCTTGGATTTGGATTTGGAAGACGGTAAATGAGAAGGACCTGCGTCACCTTTGCGTTTGAGGGATATGGATTTGGATGTGGACAATTTTGCTTTGGCTTTGTCATTTAAATTGGCTTTTAGCTGCGGTTTGAGTTTGGTTGGGCGTGGCTTGGGGATGGGGTGTTGGAGCCATAAACGATCGGCTTAAAGGAGGAAAGAAAGATAAAAGAACGGGGAATGAGAAGAAGAAATTGAGCGTACATCCAATTAACCAATACGCGTTCTTCTTACTGTCGTAACCAATGGGTTCAATGCGCTATCGATTCATTTTTATTTGCACATAACAAAGGCCTCAGAAGTGTAAGACGCACCCATGTGGCATCATCATTATCGCTCCGCATCAAGGTCCTCAGCCGCGTCGGATTCTGGAACTGCCACTCGGTAACCAACTGCATCGAATCGAGCTTGGTTAGCATAGGGAGTTCGAGCCAGTCTCTGGGCTCCTGGTCTTCTAGGTGATACCCTGAGGGAGCCTGGAGAGAGTCGGGTTCTGAAGGTTGCACAGAATGGGCTTTTGCGCTGAGGCTGAGGCCGCGATCGAGGTCTAGGGTGCTGGCGCGCGTAGATTCGGGAAGGTGCATCTCGGCATCCGTGTCTAGGTCCGCGTTCACATTCGCATCGGAGTAGGAATGGGCCTCAGAGTGTAAGCTTAAATTGCATTTGTCCTCGCACAGTTCAAGACGTGTCACACTCTCGACAGTGGTCGGAGGATCTCCTGCATCCAGCACCGGGGAGCTGGAACGCGGTTCCGGAGACGGGACGCGTGGCTCAGGGCCAATTGGGTTGGCAGCATGGTCGCGCTTGCGGTACTGCTTGCGAAGAGCAGTCTGCCAGTTGTCGAGACTGTGCAGGGGTGTTAAAAAGATGCAGCAAAGGGATTAGGGAATGAGGAGACTTACGAAACTTTACGGTCGTATGAGAGTGTGTAGAGTAATCGTTGCATGATTCGCGGTAAGACGATGGAGGAACCACGAACGAGGTCGTCCTCGATGTCCTGTTTGTGATGAAGGTTAAGCCGATGGTAGCTTATAATCTATAATTTTTTGTTAAGACGTACGCTAAGAGAAATGGCATTCGGTTGAAAGAGTTGGTTAAAGGTAAAGTAGAACTGGCTGAACGCAGCCCACTTCCATTGTCTACGTAACAATAGAAGGGGTTCCGACAAGGCAGGTGACGGCGACGAAGCTGTATCTTGAGGAGGAGGAGAAAGCTGAATGGATTGATTGGGCGCGGAAGAGCGACGGGGCATTTTCAAGTTGTCACAGTCTCCCTAAATAAATCCTCTATGTCTCCGGTGTAAACCAATGCCTGGTGCACTCCAGATAGAGTTGTACACAGAAGTGGAAGGAGCTGTTCTTGTACAATGCAATACAATAATTATGAGCGTAGAGGACGGCGAGGACGGCGAGCTCAACGACAAGAGCGACGACAAAGCTTGGGACTTGTCGTTACGTAATCCATTTCATTCCAAGATCACTGGCACCCATCATGTCCGAGTTCATTTTCACGACAATATTGGGCAAAGATATAACACAACAGCAGCTAACCGACTGTACGAAACTCTTCTCTGAACACTATGGCGTATGGAGTGCTACGGCGCAGGATCATTATAAGTTCTTGTCTCCAGGTAGCGATAGATCCTGATCAGACATACATGTAACATAAATGATCGTCCCCGACTTCTCCTGTCTAGGTTCTCGAATCAAAATGTCTACCGCTAAACTACAATCCAACTGTCTCCCATCCAAAGAGAGCACTGTACTTTCTACTTGCACCATCGCAGGAAAATTAGTAGGACATGCTCTTGCTGTGATCTGGGACTATGATGAAGGTCTGCCAGTGCATTAGCTCTGACCTTGTTGCCTGCTCTTATCCCGTCCCCACTGGCAGGAGGTAAAGTGGGCTGGATCACCCAACTCGTTGTACACAGGGATCAACGAAATCGTGGAATCGCTACTTTCCTTCTGAAACAACTTAGGCGTGCCGAACTCACCGCATTTGGCCTGGTGTCTTCGCACCCTGCAGCTTGTCTTGCATTGAGCAGACTTGGCGGTTGGTTTTTAATCAATCTAGTATTTTGCCCTCAATTTCATTTCTAAACTATGTAACCGAACCAAGAGTAAAGGTGAAGCGCATCACTTCCATTCAGTTTGTCTGTCAGTAGCGACTGCTTTGCCGAACTTGAACACCAGGTTCATTCAGGCCAATATCCATCCTATACTCAATTCCACTCCCATTGAATATTTGAAGACCGCAGAACTTCGTGGTATCCTTTTTGAACAGGCACCCAAGGATCCTGGCACTATTTGTTGCCTTTTCACTTCTTTCTACGTCGATCACGCCGAACCTTCGGAAGCTCTTTCGAGATTTAATGATTGGCCACTTGGAGAGCTTCCCGAGGGTCATGAATTCCTCGTCCTCGTAGAAGCACCTCCGACATTCTAAGTTTAAACCTGTCCAGTAGGTTCCTGATTAGTTCCTTTCCCTTGACTCCCTATATCATGTAATCGTAAGCCAGAAGTACCATAAGAACAATTGACCTACAAACACTGTTCCTTGATAAACAATGCCATCTCCCTGATCATTGCCTCCGTACAATTATGTTTCACACCCTGATGTATCCTCACTCTCTTCACACATTCTTGCGTCTCGCCCACCTCTAACCCCTCTATGAACTTCTCGCTCGCACTCCACGGCACTAATGAATCCTGTTCTCCAGACAGCACTAGTATTCGCTTCCCCAGGAAAGGATTCGCCGGGGACGTGTCACGATATGCTGACGCCACTGGGTCTGCATTCTCGACAAGCACCTTGAAGCTCTCCGGGAAGAAAGGCGCACTAAATGGCACATTTGCGTTTTGTGCCCGCTGTTTAATAAGCGCTAAGTAATCTGGACACCCGATTATGGGGATCCCTATTTTGATACGCGGGTCTGTTATTGCAATTTACTTCAATGAGAATCCCAGGGGACGTGAAAGTACCTTGACGGAGAGCGAGCCATGTAGAGTGCCCCCCCAGGCTGATGCCTCCGACCCCCCACTCCACGATCGTACGTTCATCGTTAGGATAGAGGAAGGGGGGTAGAAAATCTATCAGGTATGACACGTCTCGGGCAGTACCAGCTATTAAGAAGGTTTATGCTCGCTGCACGGGAGATAGGTAGGCTTACTTTGAATAGCATACATGTCAAGCCTAGGATGATACAAGAAGTGGTGAAGTAATAAGAAGATGAATTTCAAGATTAGAACGAATACTTGCGCATGTCGATCATTGCCGTACTTGTTATGTTTCTTACCCCACGCCTCATTTGCCTTGGGATCTGTAAGCCGATGTCCGTGGTTCCTGTGGTCCTGGTGTAATACGACCATGTCCGTCAAGACTCAAAACAAGCCATTGATGGTATGGATGTAGAACTTGAATAAAGCTCACAAAGGTCACAACCACAAGATCGCGTTTGCTGGGGCTTGTAGAAATTGCCTGCTCAACCACCATCCGTGCGACAGGGTCGATCCCTTCCGCGGAGCCGTGCCTGCCATGGAGGAGGAAGAAGGCCACAATAGGTTGGGTCTCAGCGCTATCGGCCTTTGAGTAGATATTGACCGGCAACCCTCCGATGTTAAGTTCTCGCTTGGTGACTGACATGTTCAAGATGTTGTCAAGTAAATTATTAAATTCAGTCAAGTAGCCAACTCCAACTATGTATATAACATTCACATGACACGCAACCTGCAGACTTTGATATATAAAAGCAGGGGGAAAGGTCCGAGTCATGCATGAAAATAATGCGTGCTAGGTCTACTGGTCTACAAATCTATGGTGGTATCCTACAACAACTGATACTTTAATAAAAAATAAGGCGAGGGAAATGAGACAGCACGAGGACGCCATTCCAGTACACGCGAGGAGGGCATTGAAAGGAAGGCGAAGATGTCGTTGTCAATGCATGCATCCAGATAATACCATTCATCCCTCCAGGTCGTTATATTGTTTACCAGCGATCCCGACCACTGCCGCCATACCCATTATCATGACCACCACCATACCCACCACCCCCACCATTATACCTTCCACCCCCACCCCCACCCCCACCNCCCCCACCACGCCCGCCGCCACCACGCCCGCCGCCACCACGCCCGCCGCCCCCGAAGCGATCTAAGTAAATGGTGGAATCAGGATCAATCTATGACAGCAGAAACACGATACCCACTGCGTCCGCCACCACCACCAAACATCGTCATTTCTTCTAGTTGGGGTGGGACAACCGCTTTGGCTTCACGTAAGATGGAGACAAGTTCCCGGGCAGACTTGGCGTTGTCAGTGGTAAAGTAGGTGTATGAGGTGCCTTTCATGCCGGCACGCTATGAAGCAATATAAGCATAGGTAAGTCAGCTACTCAAGATGGATGGGAATCCTACTCCTGTACGGCCAATACGATGGATATAATCTTCGCAATTATTAGGGAAATCATAATTCTGTAAAGGATATTTTTGGGTAAGAAAGGAGAAAGGAGGCGACGTAGACGGACGTACAATAACATATCCTACATCCTTCACATCTGAGGAAGGTACGACAGCCAGCAGAAACATGCAATGCGGAGCGAATCACACACAGAGATTCCGGATGGAAGTGTACAAGCACCATGGAACAGGACATGGAAGAGACAAACAAGGAAAAGTCAATATATGTTCTGGATCGTAGTCATAGGCAAGGACACAAGCGCTTCGAGCGGAGAAAAACATCCACGTTAGAGAGTCCAAGGGATGCCCCAGTCACCCACACAGGGTGCCAAGGCATAGCGTGTCCAGGGCGGAGACAGGTAAGATGGTTCTACGCGCAGGTGTCTTGATATCGAGAGGAGGAAGACCAAACAGGGAAAAGTTTTTCATGAGTTCCCAACCAGAAAGACTGTTGTCCATAACCACTCTCATATTACCCCGCTACGCCCTATTTGACCCCAAGAGGTCAAACGAAGACAGGGGCACTGGCAGGGTTTTCGCTTGAGAGGTTAGAGGGTCACGTCGTCTTATCATTGTTTAGCGAGTAAAGATTTCCTCTCGACGTGCCGCGCGTGGGGTTATCTGTTCTGTCCGACTCCGGATTGACGCACCCCAAGATCTTCTTGCAGTTGAACGATGATGTTGCATCTATAGTTTTAACGACTCAGTGCATAGGATATGCACCTCGTCGGAGCGCTTGCGAATGAAAAGCGAAAGAACGTACCAAGACCACGAGACGCAACGTCCGTGGCAATGAGAATGGGAGAACGACCAGCTTTGAACTCGCCTAACACCCAGTCACGCTCGCGTCTTCAGGGGGCAAGTCACTAGGGTCCACTAGGTGATAATCTTACTTACTGTTCCTTATCTCCGTGGATAGCAAGCGCAGGCCATCCATCTTGCCGAAGGTATTTTGTTATTTCATCCGCGACACGCTTCGTGGCAACAAAAATTAGAACCTTGGCGTTCTCTGCACTAATTTGATCGAGGTGTTTGATCAGTTTCGCCCGCTTCTCGAAGTCGCTACAGACTTCGACGATCTGACTAATGTTGTGGTTCGCGGTGAGTTCCATCGAGCCGATGTTAACCTGGATCATGTCTCTAAGGAAATCCTGTGTAGTCCTTAAGACGAGTAGCATAGAAAGAAGGGTGTTGACGATACTTACATTAGCGAGTTTTTGGACATCCTTTGGCCAAGTAGCGCTGAACATTAATGTCTGGCGATCTGGTCTGATCTGGCTGACTATCTTGCGGATTTGAGGTTCGAAACCCATGTCCAGCATGCGATCGGCCTCGTCCATGACTAGATAAGTCACTCGGCGTAGATTTGTTTTCTGGCTTTCCAGCATATCGATGAGACGCCCTGGGGTAGCAATCACAATCTCGACACCGCGTTGTAGATCACGAATTTGGGGGCCTTTGGGTGCACCACCGTAGATAGCAGTGTTACGGATGCGGGAGTTGGATCTACAAGTTGGATCAATTGTGTGTTTAATGGTGTGATCAGCTGGTGCTTACCCAAATTTGGTACATTCCTGTTGGATCTGTACTGCAAGCTCACGAGTGGGGGCGAGTACAAGCGCAATTGGGCCATCGCCAGGGGCTAAGAGGGGTTGGCTGCATTACAGCACATACTGCTATAAGAAAAGAGGGCGTGACAAAACAAACGTACTTACGCATTGATGTGAAGCATGGCAGGGAGAGCGAAGGCAATCGTTTTTCCACTTCCAGTCTGAGCGATAGCGACGACGTCGCGGCCACTGAGAGCCATAGGCCATGCCTGACATTGGATAGGTGTTGGCGCTGAGAAGCCTTGAGCACGGATGGAAGTCATCAGGTATTCAGGGAAACCAGCTTCGTCGAAAGACGTTACTGGTCTTGGAACACCGCGTCCTTGAGTCTGGCAGATCGTCATCGAATTAAAAAAATGCCATAAGAAACTCGAGGGTATACCGACCTTGATCTCCTTTGAACGCTTGAAGTCTTCGACTTCACGTTCGCTCCGTGCTGACACTCGCTTGTCTTCGACGTAGAAGTTCTTTTCAAAAACCTCGAGCTTTGCGTTTGCCCAGTCTACCGAACGAAG
>QLOK01001971.1:0-14937 GCA_003313805.1 Tricholoma flavovirens
GTTATCACACTTACGCAGCCGCCTATCAGTTCAGTCAACACGTGCACTGATGTGCGTCAGAGCATGGAGCTTGTTGGGATATGTGAAGGATAGTGACATCAAAGCAGCGGTAGTTCTGGCAGAGGTATATGGTGAGGAGGATGAGCTTAGTGACGACTGGGATATCATTCAGTAGTCTATCAAAACAGTACTGTAGAATACTTGACCCTCAGATCATACCCTGGGGGTATTGTCTACCCCCCGTACCCTTGAAACCCCTGACCCCTACCCTCCAAAAACCCGCACCCTTGGCAGGGGTAAGGGTTTACAAGGGTGAGGGTAAGGGTAGCAAATTTTTACCCCAGGGTTACCCCTGTCAATCTCTAGTTGCTCATGGGCATGGGTGTCATCTTGTAGGCAGCAGGGTAGGGGATCCACCACCCCATGAGCGGTGGCTCACAGCTGTGGGTGTTGTTAGTAGGCGAAGGTGGTAGCCAGCAGTTTACATCTTGAAGATAACATACCATTAGTGGATAAATCAAAGAAAAGAAGAAAGAAAAATGCACCTGTGGCCCAAATGATGTGTTGTTTGGGCGCTGCTGTGTACATACTTGTTCCCCTCATTCTCCCTCCTCATCCCCCTCTCGGGTAGGGGAACCACCACCCTGTGAGCAGTGGCTCACAGCTGTGGGTGTTGTTAGTAGGCGAAGGTGGTAGCCAGCAGTTTACATCTTGAAGATAACATACCATTAGTGGATAAAACAAAGAAAAGAAGAGAGAAAATGCACCTGTGGCCCAAATGATGTGTTGTTTGGGCGCTGCTGTGTACATACTTGTTCCCCTCATTCTCCCTCCTCATCCCCCTCTCCTGTCCTCTGTTGCTCATTCAGTGGCTCGCAGCGGTGGTGTGGTGCCGATTGATGTTGTCATTACCATCTCTCCATCATCTTGGTTGCCATCGTAGGAATGGGGTGTGTGTGCTATTTTTGTGTCATTCTGCTGGGCTTCATCACTTTGAGCTGTCACCCCTCTTTGCAACAGCTCAAAGTGAGTTGGGTGGAGTGTCTTGGGTTGGAGATTATTGTTATAAGTTAAAACACTTAAAATAGATTTGATCAGTAAAAAGAAACACAAAGAAAATAGGAAAAAAACTTATGCACATTCAACAATCATTTGGGCCCTATTTCTGTTCTTTCATCATTGTTTGGTACCATGGAAGGCATGGGAGTTGTGGCAGTGCTTGAAGGAGGGGAGGATGAGGGAGGGATGATGGTGGCATTGTTGATGGTGGTGCTGGTGAGTGATGACTCTGATGAGCATTCAGCTATTGCCATGTTACCTGTTACCCGCACCAACCCACTGTGACACCATGAAAAAGCCTGCCATGGGTCATGGTAATCAGTAGGTCAGTAGTATACCCATATCTGCAGACCCTGTGACCCAAATTCCATAGGTTTCACCATACCCCAATTTGTGTGGATGCCATGGATAGACCATGGATTGTACCTGTATCAGTAAATTTGGATGTGTGGATATTTACCCAGATGGACCTGGATGCATCCATGGTAGGCCTTAATGAGGTAGCATTGGACATGGTAAAGGGCAATGGCAATGGCAGCAACATTGGCATATATGTGCAGTAGGAATCTGATATCTTACATATGGAATTGGGCATATGGATGACAAAAACAACTACACAACAGTGTTCATTCAACCTTAATATAACAATGTCAGTACAAACTAATTATGAGAATCGGCAGGATTGGCCATGTTCTCATCATGGGATGATGATCTGAGTGGAATGTTTGACAATCTCCGTTGGAATGATTTCATATCACATTCCACCCTCTTCTTCAAAGTTGCATATGTGCATAACATGATATCTTGCTGTTCCAGCATCTCGACATCATCCATGTAGAGATGATGGCAGGCATCCTTGTAAGAGGTCAGCATGGCAGCCCAACAGCTCCCTGTCTGTTAAAATCAGCAACAGCATTAACTAACAGTCAAACAAATGAGGACATGGCACTTACTGGATCAGCAGGTAACTTTGGCAAGTTCCAGGCCACTATGTAGTATGGTGTATCCTTCATGTTTCCAGACTGTGAATTCATCAGTGAGAGGGATGGATAGACAAGCCAAAAGAGGAGCAGGAGCCCAGAGATGGCATCAGTCAAAACATGGCATCAGCCACAAATGGCATTGGCCAACAGACAGCATTGGCCAACAGCCTGACATTGGCCAAAGGATAGAATGACACTTCAAAAAAAAAGAAAATCTTACCCCCCCATCTGCCATGTGTACATTAAATTCAACCTTCTTGCAATATGCCTCCATTGCCTGTTGCATACCTGGAATCATAAAAGGGGGCACAAGATAGTGTTCCCCATTGTCACCTCAGATCCATCAAGAGAAGACATGTTGCTTTGCTGATCACTCATGGTATAGATCACATAGATAGTAACAGGGTGATATCAGCAAACACCGTTTAATCAGCAAATCAAGGATCAATCAGTCATTATTTGTTTGTACATAGTAATCAACAACACATGATTGTTGATTTTCATCTTTTCATTTTTTTCTTATCAACATCCATCAATCATCATCATCCATCCAGCCTGACCCCACATCCACACCCACAGCTGATTCATCCAACATGAATGTCACATGTGAACAAGTAGTTGCCCACATCAGCCAGATTGAGCAATCAATTTTCCAAGGAATTCATGAAAAAAACATCAAGGCATAATGAAGGGAAAAAAGGCAGCACTTGTGGTGAGCAGATATGTAATATCAGACCAACAATGCACTAACATCCTGCAGAAAACATTAGAGCAGCAGTGGATTGGACAATGAATTCCAGGATGAAGACACAGCTGAGGAGTCCGATAGTGGAGAAGATGAGATAGTGGAGAGGGAAGCTGCTACCACTTCCAGGAAGAAGCACAAGTGGGACACCACAGCAAGAGCACAACAAGGAGCACCCCTGCAAGGGAATCTCAGGACAACACCATGTGCACAATGTGTCAGGCTCAAGCATGAATGTTGGGAGCAGATCAATGGAAAAACAGCATGCTACTACTGCAGGCATGGCAAGGTTTGATGTGATCCAGAGGATGGGGATCAAGTCTCAAGAAAGAAAGCAAAAAACAAATCACAAAGAAAAACGAAAAGAACGCGATTCTCCAGTGAAGATGGTGATGAAGAATCACCTCACTGTTTGACACAGAAAGAAAAAGGCAAATCAAAAGGTAAGTTCTTCCATATCTTGACAAAACCATGATCTAATACATATGCCAACAGCTGTGGATGTTGATGTTCACATGGCCAATTCTTATGATGAGCGGACTGCTGCTGTGCCCATGCCTGCTCCCACTGCCACTTCGTCCACAAGGTTGGCTGAGTGCTTGGCACAACTCGAACAAAGGTTCAAAGTGTGCTCAACAAGTGGAACAAAACTGTGAGGCCCTGATTGTTGACCAAGGGCAGTGGATCAAAGCCATAGTCCAAGAACCTTTATGAGGATTACAAGAACTGTGGGACAGGGTTGCCTTGCTGATGAGGAGGATGGCAGACCTGGAAGAGTACCTTGGGTGGCAGGGCAGTGCACAAGCCATTGTCCTGTACAATGGCCAAGATTCAGAACAGGTAACTCATGTCAGGAGAGGGTCAGTGAGGGGGGAAAGCATTGAACCCACTCCAGATCCTGATGCCGATGCCATTATGGATGTCATTGAACCCACACCCAATCCTGACGATGATGCCACTACAGATGCCAGGTTTACAGAGGGAATGGAGTGGTTCAAGGAAATTGAGGTTGAGGAGAAACAACAGAAGCAAATTGAGGAAGAAGCAGCTGTACCACCTTTGGTCATTCCTGGGGCTGATGCTGATGCTGATGGGGATGTGGAGGAAATGGAGGGCATGGATATGGAATCAAAGAAGGACATGGAGGTTGAGGAGACATCATCCATACTTGAGGAGGCATGACACAGCCCAGAACATCCTCCCCCGATTCAAGTCATTCCTGCCACACCCCAAGACTCTCAAGAAATGGTGCACCAGCCTGTGTCAATGTCCCCTCCTCTCCCTCCCCTATTCACCCCAACTTCACTCCCTGAGCCTGTGGTGGCCACACCTGCATTGGCAGTTACCATATGTCAATCCCCACATCTACTTTCACCCAGTCCAGCCATCATGATACCAAGTACAACCCCCCCGCCTCAATCATGATTGTCACCCTCACCCGGCTCCCCTTCCTTGGTACAGTTGCACCAATCACCTCATGGACTTACTCCTGGTCCAGCTGGACTACAGTCCAGAAGTACAACCCCTCAGCCAAATCCTAAGAAAAGAGTGGGAACTTCTGAGGACAGTGGTGATGCCAAGTGAGGGAGAAAGGAATAGACTTTTTCATTACACATGTAAAAAATATTAGACTTTCATATGTATATAATTGGACATTCATAGAAATCTATTCACCTACAAATTTGACTCTGTTATTTCTTGGTCTTCTCCCAACAGTCTGGGTTGAGATGGCTTCCTCCTGTGCAAGATCATCAGCTGTCTTTTGGATCCATTGAGGAAGTGCTGAAGCTGCTGGCATTTGAGGCAGCTCAGTGCTCTGAGATGATGGTGGTGTCATCTGTTGGAATGTGTTCTGGGCTGAGTCTACTGTGGCCATTGCTGCCTCTGCTGTGGCCATTCCTACGTAGGCTGTTGCTCTTCCTACTTGGGCCATTTCTGTTGTTATTACCAGTGCTGCTTGGGTCCATGCCAGTGCAAGTTGGGCTGATGCTACTTGGGCTGTTGCCAAAGCTGATTGGGTTGATGCCAGTGTGACTTTCATCGAGGCTACTTGGGCTGTTGCTGGTGCACCTGTGGCCGCTTGTATTGTGGCCATTGCTGATGGCATACCTAAAGCAATTAGTGCCTTTGCTTTTGCCCTTGCAATAGGATCTGCAGTCTGCTTTCCTCCAACAAGCCATTGAGGTTTAGGATGTGGTACTTGCTCTCAAGGTAGAGTGGTGTTTTCTTCTAACAAAGGATCAAATCAGGCATGGGAGTTTGTTCACAGTGTCATTCAGAGCTGATGGCCATGTGATGTCCATGTACCTCATGTAAATCTGATGAGGAATGAGATATTCTGGTTCACCATCACCAGGACCATTAATTGGCTGGGGATGAGCGACACCAGCTTTGTAGAGCATATCCATTGTTGCCTGATTGACTTGCACATAGGATGACTGTGTTGCTGTATTGCAATTGTGCATTTGGGGTTTGGCATCAGGTTGGTGCCCAGTCATAGGGCTCAGGTTGGTGCTTGGTCATGGTGCTGTTATCGGCATTGGCATCAGGTTCAGAGGTGGAAGGCTGGGCCATGGTTGGTTGTCAACAGACTTGCTTGCCCTTAGATTTCCCGCCACCAATAATTCCTCATCACTAACTCCAGGGTTTTCCATCTGCCTGGGTGTCCATATATGGAAGTATTATGATGTAATCAGACAATTTCCTTTTGCAACTCAATGTCCTTCAGCACATACACCTTTCCTTGGAACAATATTAACCATTGTTCTTCACACCACTCTTCTCCTTTAATAGTCTTCTTCTTCTCCCCTTTCATCTCTTTTACAGCCTTTATTACTTCCTCATCCATCTCAGTACAGTTCCAAATTTTAGATAGTGTTTCTTTCTCAGAACCATCTATTAATAGATGACCTTGGCACATTGCGCATATACGGAAATATTCAGGCTTCAACAAGGTAATATCCTTGTTATCATTCTCCACCCCCTTTTTATGATCAGGTCTCCATGATAATGTGTCAGCTTTTTCATCAAGCTTCCTGGTTTGTGAGTTAAGTGGAAATTGAAGTGTGATAAAAATAGTGCCCAATGCGCTTGTCAGCGATTTAATTTTTTGGCAGACATGAAGTATTGGAGATTTGAGTGATCCATCCAAATTTCCAATTCATGTTTTGCCCCTTCCAAATAATGTCTCCATGCCTCCAATGCTTGGATTATTCCCAACATCTTTTTATCATGGACATCATAATTTATTTCTACATCATTCAACCCCTTAGATAGAAATGCATATGGATGCCATTTCTCATCTTCACATAGCATAGATAATACCACGCCGGTAGCATAATCAGACACATCAGATTCTACCCTTAGCGGTCAGGTAAAATCTACTGGTACTAATATGGGACCTTCCACAAATTTCCTCTTCAACTCCTCAAATGTTCACTGCTGAAGCTCTCCCCATTTCCAGACTACTCCTTTTCTGGTAAGATTATGTAATGGTGTGGCGACTTTGGAAAAATTATGTACAAAGTGTCAATAGAAGTTTGTGAGACCTAGGAATGCTTGTACATCCTTGACCCATTCAGGAACAGGCCATGACATATTGGCTTCTACCTTGATCAGGTCAATTTTGACTCCATTGGGACCAATGATCAATCCCAGGAACTCGATCTCTGCCACATCAAAATTACACTTCTCAGATTTCAAAAATAGATCGCTCTCCTGTAGCTTCCTCAACACTTCCTTTACAATTTCCTCATGCCCTTCCTTGCTTTCTGTAAGCATTAGAATGTCATCAATAAATACAATGACAACACATGGATCGATTTCCTCTTTTAGAATATCGTTCATCATATTCTGAAAAGTGGGTGGACTATTAGTCATTCCAAAAAACATGACTAATGGCTCAAATGATCCTCAACGCATAGCAAAAGCGGCTTTCCATTTGTCTCCTTCTTCTATGCACACATTATTGTAACCCCATCATAAATCCAATTTCATAAATCTCTTTGCCTTCCCAACCTTGTCAATGATCTCTGAGATTAACAGTAAGGGATACGAATTTTTGACTGTCCACTCATTTAGATAGCGGTAGTCAGTACACATGTGCTTTTTCAAATCTTTTTTTGGAATAAAGAATATGGTGAAGTTTGTGGGGATTTTGATGGATATATATAGCCTTTCCTCAACTGCTCATTAATGAAATCATCAACCTATTTTTGCTCCTGTGGAGATAAGGGATAGACTATTGATTTCTTTGGCACAAATCCAGGCTTCATCTCAATTCCATGATCCCATGGTTTCCTTCTTGGCATTCTTTCTGATTCTTTCTTTTGGAACACTGATAAGTAATTATGATACTTCTCAGGTACCAACTCTTCCATGGTTTTATCAATCTTCAGAGGATTTGGATTCCATGATTGCCTTCCATGAATAAACCAAAATAGATCATTGGGATCATTTTTCTCGATCATGATTGGTTTCTCCCCATTTGGCATTTCTTCATCAGGAACTTCCTCTACCATGACTGAATACTTCCCTGTGCCACTCTTCTCTCTTCTCACCTTCTTTTCCTTTTTCAACTTCCTACCAAACACATTACACTCCCTAGGGCAACAGTTCATTTTTATTTCCCCAGTTTTCCAATCAACACTAGGGTTATGTTTATGTAACCAATTGTACCCTATTATTAGATTAGTCTTTCCAAGGTTGCACACCTCAAATACAGCTCTCTCTTTGTGACCCTGGTAGGACATAATCATTGTTACCTCTTAAGTAATACTTCTCCTTTGTTCACTGTTCCATCGATGTTATACACAATTACAGGATGCTTGGGTTTACATGTGCAAATTCCATTGTTCTGAATCAATGCACAATTTATAATCAACGTTGATTTGTGTTCAATGTGTGCTGAGCAGATAAAGGTTTTTGGAGTTTTCCAAAAGTGGTTATTTTTGAATTGATGATATGCTTCACCTTTACACCTGGTTCAGTTATGTAGTTTGGAAATGAAATTGAGGGCATAATAGGTTACTAGCATAGGATCGATTGGGTGGGGACATGATTCATTGGTTTCCTCCACTGTTAATACATCATATTGATTATGAGTCTCCAATGGGGAAACCTTCACTGGGACTGCTCAGGAAAATTCTGCTCTTCTGTTGTTGCCTCTTCTCTCTGCAAAATCTAGCTGTATGACCCAACTTTCCACAATTGAAACATTTGATTGGGGGATGTCTCCCTGCACGATTTACATCCATAGCATCTGATGTGTGCTGACTAATATTCAGCTGATTAGGAAGTGTCACTGCCATGGCCAATGGCTGTGCCTTCATCTCATGTACAATCGACACCTTTCCTTTTTCAGAACTTCCTCCTGATGACTTTCCAAATTTAGAACCTGGATGCATAGTATGCAGGTGTAGCAACTTCGACTCAGCTTGTTCTTGGCAATACTGCCAATCAAGCTTGAATGCCCATTCATACCACTGCTCCAATGTTGTAGGCATAACCAGTAGTCAATATATAAACTTGAGCAAGGATGGATTAAGTCCTGCCTTTAAATATTCAATTAACATGGTGTCTCCTAAATTGGTCTGTGAAGCTTCGGCTTTAAATTGCAAAATGAATTCATCTGCCAAGGAAGACCCTTGCTGCATGGTCTTCAATTTTCCTACTGCTGTCACCTTCGGATTAGGATCTCTGAATTGAGCTTCCACTTTATCCAAAAAAAACCTTGGAAACTCTTAAACGGCTCATGACCCTGAGCAATTTGATTGATGGCTTCATTCCTCCAAAATTGTGCCTTGCCCCCTTGCATATAGGATAGCACAAACATTATTTTGGATTCAGTTGTATGGAATTCAGGTTTGTGACCTTTGATATACAATATAATAGAACTAATAAAGGATTTAGTATCCTTCATCGTTCCATCAAATGATTGTGGCAGTGCGAATTTAGGTAAGTGAATTTTGCCATCTCCAGTATTCTGTGATGACTCTTCCCCATGATGAGATAAAAATTCATCCACCTCTTCCTCCACAGTAGGTGCTGGCTGGACAGGGTTTTGGAGCACGATGTAATTTACTAGTTGAGAAAGTTGAGTAGTGAGTGTGTCAACTTTCTCTTCCAGTGTAAGATCATGATTAGTGGGATTGGAAATTATGTGATCAGTCATGATGTTTTTGCTAAAAATAAAACCTAATAAGGTTCTTTGGCTGACTTGGGACCTTGTCTTCAGCAATCCAATTCAGCAATTACTACACTACTGCAAAAGGCCATAACTAGTACTAAAAATAGTACACTAAACCAGAGCCAAACAGTTGTCTGGTTGCAGCTGTCCTACAGATGAGTACTGCCTTTCGAGCACTGACAACTGCAATATTGTAAGGTGGTGCTGATGCGCAGATTATGAAGCAAAAGTAGATTATGCAAACACAAGTTACTCTTGTCTCATGACAAGAGGATTGGGGATTGGTAATTGGATGTAGCAGAGTGAAACAAAAGTGAGGGCACTGTTAAGTACTGAACACGGGCGGGGATCCGTCGGAGAATATCGGAAAGTCCGGACGGGGTATCGGAAAGGACTTGGCTTCAACTTATAAGAAGTTGCGCCCTTCACCTCGTCAAGTGTCCTAATTTTAAGACAGAGGTAAACGGAGGTTCGATCGGAGTTCCGAGGGAAGTCCGAAAGTCAGAGGAGAAGACAAAAGGTTGAGATGGGTAAACTTGGTTGATTTACAAACTAAGGAATACAAACAAAAGTAGCTAGCTTTTATACTAGTAAGACGGAGATAGGTGGGAGGCCGATAGTAACTACGGAGTCCGGGCTATGTCCGAGGCTGTAGCTAATAGTGTATCATAACTAAGGTAACGTAATATAAGTCTAAACCAGGAGATCAAATGCTGTGTGAGTTTCAGTAAGTAATATCGGCAGAAAATGATCGGGGTTCCGATGGAAGTCCGGTTTGCTGAAACGGGATGTAACAGGCACATGGAATATGAGTTGTGTTCTTCTGTCAGGGCAACACCAAATCCACACTAGGATCTTCATGTGGGCTCTACAAGAAGATGCGATGAGTATAGAAAGGGGGATCAAAGTTTGATGTGATGTGGTAATAATAGTATGGTTGGTTGATGAAGGTGTTTCCACACACAATGTGATGGTGGGAATCCTAAGAGAACACAACTGATGTATCTCTTAGTATTTATTGGTTTATATACTAAGTTACAACTGTTGTACAATATTTGAATACTGTTTTACGATGCAAGCATACAGTTGTGTACACATTCTAAATATAGGACACGTGAGAATTATCCATCTCATGATTGCGTTCATTGATAATTTTAATGTTTTTTGGTGTAATACTATTGCGAAAAAATAAGAAAAATTATGATAGGTAACTGTGCATGTTTCCTAACACTTGTGGTGCATCAGGAAAATTCCATGCACAAGTGCCTGCCCTAAAGATGTCACTAACATCATTACAAATTTCTTTACCAACTTCATTATAACTGTTACAAATATGTTACTAACTTCAATACAAACCATTACTACTTATGAACTTGATAAGTTCTTCATCAGTCACTATGGGACTTGAAAAAATCCATGAGTGTAAGTAATAATAGCTTGTTAATACACAGACAGAATTAGGCTGCAAATATAACATTAATTGAAACTGTAAATGCATTGACTAACAAAGGACTTACAAAGTTAGTGTAGCACAGTAGCAGCTTGTTGATGCAGCTACTACTAGTAATATTATTGTATTAGACTATAAGTATAGCATAAAGAGGGGCCCCTGGGTTCATGAGTAATGGTTTGTATTGAACAAGTTTGTGATTGAAGTCAGTAATCTGTTAGTAATTGTTTGTATTGAAGTCAGTAACCTGTTTGTAGTTTGTATTGAGGCAGTTAGTAATTGTTTGTAATAAGTTTGTATTGAGACAGTCACATTAGTAATTGTTTGTATTGAAGTCAGTAAACAACTTTGTAGTGCAGTATTAGAAGCTTGTTGATACCACCAGCCTGTAAATATGACATTTGTTACCCACTGTCAATATATTAACTAACAAAAGACTTACAAAATAATGAGTAGTAAAGAGGAAGTCATTACTTCTCTTGTGGAAGGCAAGGGGTTCTGTTTGGTTGTATTGTGGCTGGAAACCACGAGGCATGAAACTAGGTGTCCACTATGTATATCACATCAGGCTTTTTTCATGCACAAAGTCCCTACAATTACAAAAATTGTTACTGACTCCATTACAAAAGTGTTACTGAATTCATTGCGAATGGTAATTGACCAGTTACTAGCCTCAATACCAATTGTTTACTTACTCTATTACAAACTTACCTGCTACTAACCTCATTACAAATTGTTTACTTACTTCATTACAAACTGTAGTTGACTTGTTACTAAACTCATTACAATTATTCACTTACTTCATTACAAACTGTTATTAACTTGTTACTAACCTCATAACAATGATTTACTTACTTCATTACAAACTGTTATTGACTTGTTGCTAACCTCATTACAATGATTTACTTACTTCATTACAAACTGTTATTGACTTGTTACTTACTTCATTACAACTGTTTACTTACTTCATTACTATTGTTTGCATCCTAGGTTTTTGGGTCTTTCCAACTTGCAGGTATCTTATGTGCAGGTAACCCCATGGGTATTCTACTAGTATTCAATATCATTAATTTATCTATGCTAAAGTTTGACTAAAGTAGAGCACAACCCCCTCAACTCTTCAAGACCTTCAAACGACATTATAGTAGTACCAGATCAAGTATACTAAGACCACAGAAAATAAATATGAACATGCATATTGTATGTCCACCTCACATCCCCTACTGTGGGTGACCATCATAGCTCTTCAGGACCTTCAAACAACATCATAATAAAGTCAAATTAAGCATAAGATGATGGAAAATTAATGTGAACTCACTGGCATATTGGATGTCAACCTCAAACATCCTCCTGACAAAGATGGTGATTTTGCAAAGGAACAAATGGGTGCAGCCCTCTTGTCTTTTTGGGACCTTTGAACAGCATCATAATAGGGTCATATGAAGCATAAGATGATGGAAAATGAATATGAACTCACTGACATATTGGATGTCGACCTCAAACACCCTCCTGACAAAGACGTTGATTTTGCAAAAGAATTGATGGGTGCGACCCTCTCGTCTCTTAGGAACCTTTGAACGACATTAGAATAGGGTCAGATGAAGCATAATATCATGGGAAATGAAGGTGAACTCACTGACGTATTATATTATCACCTCAAACCCCCTCCTAACAAAGATATTGACTTTGTGAAAGAACGGATAAGCGCGACCCTCTCGTCTTTTCGGGACCTTCAAACGACGTCAGAATAGTGTCAGGTGAAGTATAATATCATGGAAAACAAATGTGAACTTACCGATATATTGTACAACCACCTCTGACAAACCCCCTCCTAACAAGGTCCAAAGAAGTCATAGTGGGGGAGCTGTGCTCGTTATTTTGACTGAACGTTGGGTCAGCTAAGAATGGGGGACCGTGAGAAACGGCGCCCCATGGGGCGCTTCGACTTCTTGAAATTTCAACAAGTTGTTGTTATCTTATCTCTGGAGTCTGGAGACGGTCTCTCTTGAAGTTTTGCTGCATGGAAACACGTTCAACATTGTTTGTACTATTGCCCTTATGAGCTTGGTTAGCTCCTAACATTTTTGATTGTCAATGCAGGATACAGACAACTTGATTCTTGAGGTGTTGTTACAGTATGCTAGTGCACGAGTAGTATATATCAATGTTGAATGCATATGTGAGTTCCATATCATTTCACACTCATTCTAACACTGTTTTCCTGTTGTTTGGAACATCAGAAGAGATGAGATGCTTCCATTCATCCATATTTATTCACAGCAGCAACATCTTGTTCTAGTGGGGCATGGAGTAGACACTGGATATCTCGGTGAGTTCTCCATTGTTTTCCATGATCTTATGCTTGATCTGACACTAATTCCATGTCGTTTGAACGTTCTGAAGAGACGACAGGTGTCCGTTTGTCCATTCATTCACAACAGCAACATCTTGGTTCAGAGGGGGAATGAGGTAGACACTTGATATCTCGGTGAGTTCCTGGTTGTTTTCCATGATCTTGTGCTTAATCTAACATTAATTTCATATCGTTTGAAGGTTCAGGAGAGACGACAGGCTTCCGTTTGTCCGTTCACTCACAACAGCAACATTTCTTTTCAGAGGGGGGATAGGGTAGACACTTGATATATCGGTGGGTTCTTCATTGTTTTCCATGATCTTGTGCTTAATCTAGCACTAATTTCATGTCGTTTGAAGGTTCCAAAGAGACGACAGGCTTCTGTTTGTCCATTCATTCGTGACAGCAACATCTTGTTTTAGAGGGGGGACAGGGTAGACACTTGATATCTTGGTGAGTTGCTCATTGTTTTCCACGATCTTGTGCTTAATCTAACACTAATTTCATGTCGTTTGAAGGTTCCAAAGAGACGACGGGCTTCTGTTTGTCCATTCACTCACAACAGCAACATTTTTTTTCAGAGGGGGAATAGGGTAGACACTTGATATACCGGTGGGTTCTTCATTGTTTTCCATGATCTTGTGCTTAATCTAGCACTAATTTCATGTCGTTTGAAGGTTATGAAGAGATGACAGGCTTCCATTTATCGATTCATTCACAGCAGCAACATTTATGCATTCACCTCTTTGTTTCAGTGAAGGCTAAGCCTGAGGTACTAGTAGAAACCTGGCTAGATGTACAGTCATGGTCAGGCCTTATACTAGTTTTAACATTGTTACTCCTGTATTAGAATAGTAGTCTGTATGTATTACCTTGGGGTCAAGATGAACAGTCTGTGTATTGTAGAGAAGGAAAAGAAGTTGTTATAGAGCCAGAAGAAAGAGGTGGAGGACTACCATCAAACCATGTGGTAATATAATTTGTCTTAAAATCTTTGTATTTCCAGAATGTAGTGAGACTATGACCCAGGCTGCCCTAGGGCATCACAGCGTACTCCAGGACAACTTGATGTCCCTGGAAATGGCCATCAGCCCTGGGAAAGCTTAGAACTAAAAGTAATTCTCCTGATGAAGGCAATGAAGATGTCCATGACTTTCAGCCATATTTGCCTACTGTAAATCTGACTGCCGATGCCATTCCCACTGCTGGTGCTGTTGGGTCTGCCAGTGCCGTTCCCCAGCCCAATGCCGTTCCCACTGCCAATGCCTTGAACAACATTTATATTCGTGTGGTCCATACAAATGGAATACATTACATGGCAATAATGGTTACATCAGCAAATCCTGGGCCAACTACATGGCTCTATAGTAGTACTAGGTAGATCCCATAGCCATCCATAGAGGCCATAGAGGCCTATAGTGGCCATAGCAACCTATATGTTCTCTGTAGTGCTACATAGTGCTACATAGTCAGCTTGTAGTCTGCTGTAGTATACTATAGTCTATAGCAGCATCCTATACTCTGGTGGGGTATACAGTCCTATAGTAGTCAGTGGCAGACTATGGTAGCCTGAGTCTGTCAACAGTAGCTTCACATTGCTAATAGAGGTAGAAATTCTCTCGAAGAAAATTCTAAAAAAAGATACTATACTATATTCACCAGATATATAATTACAGGGAATCATAACTATATGCAGTACTCAATTGCACAAATAAAGGTCTACCTGTCCTCCCACGTGCATCATGCGCATCATTACCACCAACGTTGTTCCACCCCACGAGCAATTGCTCGTGGGGCTGGAGGTGGGTGGTGTATTGTGATGCTGGGGGTTGTATCCTGTCGTTTGGGTGTGCTAGCATCGGTGTTGGCGCTGGATCGTCGTAATGGGGCCCTGGTGCTCATTCCTCATCGTCGTCAGTGCCCGCCATCGTCCACTCACCCTACCCACCTGCTTGCAGAGTGGGAATGGGTGGTACGTCAGTGTTTTCTGTTTTGGGGGGTTTGAGCGCACCAGTGACGTGGCATGCTTATGCGGCTTGTTAGGTGCTTACCGAGTGGGTATCTCCCTCCTGGTGTCTCCTGGCATCCCTCTGTGCCCTCTTAGCCTGTGTCAACAGTTCCATTTGAATGGGGAGGGGGATTGGGTGGTTGTGCGTGTGC
>QLOK01001984.1:0-13725 GCA_003313805.1 Tricholoma flavovirens
ATGTCAGTGAGAAGATATGATGTTGAAGTATATTATGTAATATTTTCAAGAATTTAGCAAATATATTTCCTGAGATATAAAGGCATCTTTCCAAAAGTACAAAACATTGGAAGGGTTTTGTTGCCTACTGTATTTGTCAGTAGCAAATTGAGCAAGATGTTCTATTTCTGCTCTGACATTGGATCCATTGCCTTGAGGCTGTGCCTCGAGCAGTTTCTTCTCCTCACATTGGCATAGCCTGGCACTTTTGGACATTGATGATACTGGCAATGATGCCAGTATGGCTGGCCTTTGTGCCACAAACAGTTGAGGTATCTTGTACTCCTAACTATTGTGTGGACCATTGATCAGAGTTATATGGTCAATTATAAGTCCTGGACTCAAATCACTCATCCCAGGGGGTTGGGTGTATCCAGGAGGAAGGCCAGGGCTGGACAGGGAGTCTCATCAACTACTCTTTGACAAGAAGGATCTCTTGGAGTCGACATCACTGTTTGCAGTGTCTTCACAGTCTTTTTGACCAGCAAATGACAGATCTAATCACCTTGAAGCAGATGTATGTGCTTCAAGGGGTGTGGAATCCTTCTGAAGAGAAGGATTTATCCTTGAGGTGCTTGTATGCACCTTGAGTGGCTGAGATGGGCTCTCCTCTCCTGGGGGGCACCCAGGAAACCCTGAGCTGGCTGGGGATTGGATAGTCATTTCCTCTGCGAGTTGCCTGCCAGCAGGCTTCACTCTACTCCTCAATTTGGCCTTGGCTGTCCAGACCATGGCATGGGTTCTGTTCTACATTCTTCAGCAATGGAGAGAGAAAAATTGGATGCAGGGAGTGTGGTTCAAAGCAAGTGACAATGCAAAAATGGTGCTGTTGACCTTTCGCAACAGAGATGCTTCTGTCGCAGATCACATTGAAAATTTTCTCCTTTGCAGGAGAAGGTTGATGACAATCACTGATGGGGTGATGTTAAGTTTCACTCTATATGAGTTGAAGTGTTCAAAAAAGTGTAGTGAGTCATGGGGGTCTTTCAAGACTTCACACAACCAGAACATGAACATGAATAACATATATATTTTCATGTAAGTTAATGTAAAGTGTATAAAAGATTCTTGTAATTACATAAGACTGGTCCTTTATAAGGGCCAGTCTAAAGGCATTGAAAGGAAATTATAACAATAATAAATGATTGTCCAGGATCACTACAAATTCTCACCTCACCTGAAATGTGTCTCAAGCACCCCAAGTGGTTGACTGCCAAGGAGACAAGATGGGACATAATCAAGGTCATTGGAGTCATCAGAGGTGTCATATGTGCATGCTTTGGCATCCAGGAAGACTTCATTCCAGCTTGAGTCCATTGATAGATGCAAAAGATAAGATGAGATAATTCTTAAATTGGTAAGTCACAGTGACACCATCACACGATCAAGGGTTTCATCTACCAACTGCACCAGATGTTGTGGTGCGATCTCTGCACTGTATTTTGACACTCCGACACATCTCCACAGATATCTGGACTGGGACAAGACTAAGCTGCACATCCATATTCCAACAGTGTAGCCAGCTGGTGGACCTACCACCATACCCATGAGCACATTATCATGGTGTTACCCATACCTGTGTCATGCCTTACCCAAAATAGCTTCACATCAATTTGTTGGTCATTTCTGGAGATCAGTGAAAGTTTAGAATGACTCACAACCTTCCTCTGACTCATGTTATACTGAACAGAGCCATTTTTGTGCTTTGTTTAGGTTTCCAGGGTGAGTATTATTCAGTGCCTGTCATTGATTCAGTTTCTTTGATCCCATAAAATACTGCAGATTCCTATGATCCTACCATATTTCTACTTTATGTTCCACCCTCATGGTGATGCCTCCATGCTTCCAAAGCTCTAATGATACCCAACATCTCTTTGTCATGCACATCATAATAATTCCTTTCTATGTCACTCAGTGATTTCAAATAGAAAGCACATGGCCTCCATTTGTCATCCTCATATTTCATCAATAAGATAGCTCCCATTGCATGATCAGATGTGTCTGATTCTACTCTCAATGGTTTCTCCAGATCTGTGGTGCATAAGATTGGATTTGCAGTGAACCTTGCTTTGAGTGTGTCAAACACCTTCTGCTGTTCCTCCTTCCATTCCCATTCTTGCTCTTTCCTCAATAGCTTATTGTAGTGATCCCCACTGACCCTGGGGGATCAAGTTTGCACCTTTTATATTCAGATACCACTGGTTCCTATAAAACCAGCTCCATGCCAAAGTGCTTGTTCACAATACTGGTACACCAGAAAGGGGGTCATTGACTGCACCATCGGATATGATGATCCACAGTGTATAACTCCATCAGGAAACTGGACTGTTTCCAAGACAGATATGATCTGACATAAGCATGCTGAGATAAGTGCCATGTGTATCTCTAGATCTATACTCAATTTATACTTGTCCTCATCCCTACAAACTCATGGAACCAGAGAATCCAATGATGATGGTGTTGATCTGGAGTGTGTAGGACCTCCATCTACAAGATATATAGTGGAATCCAGTTGATGACATCATGACTGAACATGTAGTAATATCATCAGGAAAATGTTGAGACCAGGATCGCGTGATCGTTGAAACCCTTGAATCAAACAGGGACAAATCAACACGCCAATGTCTGTCAAAATTTAAATATCAGTTCTGACCTGGGACTTCAAATCGGCAACGAGCACGACTTCCGTTGACCAATAATGCGTGTCGCGAAACGTGGCGGCGCTATAGGAGCTCTGCGCCAAAACGGCGGATACCTCTTTGCGTTCTGCGTGTTCATCGTCTTCATGCAAGCTGGTATCTTTGCAGGGCATCACCACAAACAACTTTCGTCATATCCAGATGTCTCATCTGATACGGGCAAGAAATGGCTCCCTGTGACGAAATCCATCTTGCGATCATCGGCGGGCACACGACCGATGAACGAGCACCCTATTCCGAGGTTGATGGAAGAGGCAGAAAATAAGTATAGGAAGAAGATGGGTGGGCAGAGTAAGACGCTTAAGGCCGCTGTAGCTGAATATAAGAGGCGGTACAAAAAGGATCCACCGAAAGGATTCGATGAGTGGTGGAGGTTTGCCCAGGAACATGGGGTGAAGATGGTGGATGAGTACGACGGGCTAATGGATGATTTGGCACCGTTTTGGTCTCTTTCTGGTGAGGAGCTTCGACGTCGGGCTGTTCAGGTGAATTCTTATTAGTATTTCTGATTTCTCATCGCTGACGCATGAAAAGGCTGGGGAGCTGCCTTCTATTGATTTGGTTCGGCTAAGGGACGGAAACGCTACCACATGGAACATTCATAATGACAACTCGGAAGTTGGTGCTCGAGCTAATGGGTTTCTTTCCATGCTCGAAAAATTTGTGCACACGGTAAGTCTACTTCCAGGATACATGCCTCATCCTAGTTGACAAGATAATATAGCTCCCAGATATGGACTTTCCTATCAACGCCAAAGCTGAAGGACGTGTTGTTGTTCCATGGGAGCATCGTAAGTTCCCAAATCTCACCCATCAAGATTCCTCAGGTAAGCAACGTGTGTTCCATACCGAATTCTTCTCCTAACATTCTACCTAAGGTGGGATCGAAACCATGCTCGACGGGTCCATCCGCCCCGACTGGGCAGGTGGAGGCAATGTCTGGGAAGCCTGGCGGCGCACCTGCACGCCCGATTCCTCTGCCCGACGGCTTTACTCATCCCTTCGAAACACTTTCTCGTACAAGATTGCCAACTACCTCTCCTCTTCCATCGCGGGGTCCAGCTCCGACTTTACCTTCGTGCCCGCAACCTCTGCCTCCACCCTCGACTTCTGCTCACGCCCGCATGAGCACTACAACCAGGGTCATTTTTTCTCCGACTGGCGGACTATTCCGGCGTTGTACCCTGTCTTTAGTCCCGCTAGAGCGAAGGGCTTTTTGGATATCAAGATTCCGAGCCATTATTATTATGGGAGTACCAAGAGATATACGTATGGCTGGGATCCGGTCAATCTGGAGCTGAAGGACGTTGATAATATGGATATGCCGTGGGAGAAGAAATTGGACAAATTGTATTGGAGGGGCGCGACGACTGGTGGAGGAAACCATCCTCAGGGATTTTCTCCGCAATACCATCGGCATAGGCTCGTATATCCTATTCCTTCGCATTCCCATTTTCTTACAATTTCTACGTATTAGGTTCGTCCGATTGGCGTCGGATACGTCACCCGTGAATCGTACAGTGACCTTCGCGGATCCGCCTGCGACAACCAACTATGTTTCTGCATCTGTCCCCGTCTCCTGGCTCAACGCTGAGATAATGGATGCGGCATTCGTGAAGGTTGTTGCGCCGGAAGCCTACCCAGGCGGTCTGGAGTCCCTGACCGATACCCATCGATTCGGGGATGCCGTCCCGCTTGGAAAACATTGGTCATACAAGTACGTCGTAGACCTAGATGGGATGGGCTATAGCGGGCGGTTCATGGCATTCCTCGCGAGCGACAGCGTACCAGTGAAGGCGACAGTGTATGAGGAGTATTTCAAGGACTGGATTCAGCCCTGGTGGGTACCGCTGTCCTCCTTTTAGCATTCTAGCCTTACGCGTTTTTTGTGGTACAGGGTGCACTTTATCCCATTGTCGTCGTCGTATAAGGAGATATACAATATCCATGCGTATTTCTCTGGGCCTACGCAGTCTGCATTAGAGGCTGTGAATTCTACACAGTTGCAAGTGCCTGCTGCGCATAGACGCGGGTCGGTGGAGGGCGAGCGTCGGTTGCGTAGGATCGCACGGGCTGGGAAACAGTGGAAAAAGACGATGGGGCGTACGGTTGATATGGAGGGTGGGTTCCATCCTTCCAAATTACACTTAACTTTCTGACCCGTCATCACCCTGTTAGTTTATGTATATAGACTCTGTTTGGAATGGGCCCGTTTGTGGGCAGATGATCGCGATTCGATGGCTTTTTTGCTGTGACATATGACAGGGCCTCGCCGTTCTTTCTTCTTTTCTGTCGTTCTGCAGTCTCTCATTTTAGATATCCACCACCGCCATGGCCATCGCCAACTCTGATATCACCCAATATTCAATGTACCAATAATGATATTGCACATAAATTGGCTCGTGTGATCCGTACCCCGGTTGACATTAGCAGACGTCTTGTGACGTCTCGAGGTAGGTGTCAATTACTCAGTAGATATTGACATAGTTGCCCAGGTAATATTATGGCTCGGTGCTTCGTTTCCTTTGCGACATGAGGCATTGTATTGATCAGCTGAAAATGTCCCGTCCATACGTTTCATCCGTCGTAGAGTGATGGTCTCTCCGTTATAACCTCTTGCCATGAAGTCCCTGTCAATCATTCAGCACCACAACACTGAGCCCTGGTCAATCTTAAGATCGCAATCGATTAACATATATATCGAACACGTTCAGCTTCACGGGATCGATGGGCGTTATCAGAGCACGTTGTAGATGTATGGGGATACTGCGGCTGCCCCTAATCTATTGTAGTCAAATCCACCCTTCTACGCCGTGGGACACCAGTTCGATATATCAGTGTCTCGAGTGCCCACGAAACAAGCTCTGACTTCTGACTCTTCCTCTGTGCAAATTCAGGCTAATCGATTGTCATCATGATGCTGACACCCAGCGCCGGTTACTCGTCGAGTCGTGTGGGCTCGCCATCGCCTGGGGTCGGCCGTCCATCCAATGAATACCCCCAATTATACAGATCACCAAGTGTGTCCGATTTCCAGATTGAACATGTACCCAGGTCATCCACGATCCGTCGTTCTATCCCACCTGCTGAATCTGGCTTCGATCAAACCCTCGCTTTTCGAGACAATGTTTCTCGACTCATGGCGGCCAGGAGTCGACCATTCTCAGTATGCGGCCGTATCCCGTTGGATTCTTCGCAGCTTGTTCTATTCTTTCGATCCAAGGTATGTTTCTTTGTGCTTGATAACAATGATCATATTCTGAATCAGGACTGTACTAATTATTTAACAGAGTGGAATTACGCATTCGCTGGATTTCCCCATCGATGTCGATTATAACACGCCTCCAGCGCTCGATGTCCTCATCGCAGCCTGTCGACCTCACCAAACTTCTGAATTCGACGATTACCCAGATCGCGAGTCCCTTTTCTACCCTCCCAATCTTCCCTTAACGGCATCGCTCGAAATCGCCAACCATCCCATTCTCGATGCTGTGCACAGTACCTTGTTTCCTAATCTGCCTCCTGGGCACTACCTTACGTCTATGAGGGATAGGCTGGAAGTCGTTGATAATGGTGGGAGGATGAACCCTCAGCCGCGATCCTTGCGAAACGATGGTCGATCTGCTACGATCATCGTTACTCTCCCTGTACGCTTTAGAGGCGGCGCCCTCGTCGTCCGCGATCCTGATGGACGCGAGGAGAAGTACTTCGGTCGTGGCGGGAAAAACGGAGATATTGAGTGGACTGCATTTCTTCCCGACTGTGACTACGAGGTAGAAACCGTGCAGAAAGGCTGTCGCATTTCAATCTCTTATGGCGTTTTCTTGAGAACGTTTGGCCCATCTGGCTCGAATCCGGACCTGTTAATTAATCCCAGCGACGATTTCTTGGATCTAGTTGCACCCATCCTCAATTTGTCTCGTGGTCGACAAATCGCATTTTACCTTAGCTACGATTACCCCGTTAATCCAGCGGGAACGCTTGCGGAGTCATTAGTTCCACACGTACGGTTTTGACCTTTTCACTGACCGCAACCTACTGACACTTCAATTTACACAGCTGAAGGCCGGTGATTCTCTACTCTATCACTCCATCAAGTTATACAAGCTTAATCCAGAGCTTCACTGGACGGCGGGGGGATACATTTGGCCTGTTGATCACACCGTCGACTTTTTTGGAGATGACATTGCTAGAACGCAAGGGAAATTGAACACCCGCGTACCTCCTATTCGCGGCCCATTCAATAATTACCCGGGCGCAACTGGGGACGAGCTCGTCGAAAACCTCCGATTGAGAGCAGAGGATAGCGGGGCAATCCCTCTCGCTGAAGCTGACATTTCTATACTCACAGAATGGAATACTCCAGACATGGATATCGGGAAGGAAAGAGTTTATTTTGTTTCGGGCGGGGAACTCGAGAGACTTGTGGTCAATGTGCTGATGGTCGTCTACGTTCCGTAGTTAGTTCGAGTCATACTGTCGAGCTTGAATTTCGTAGTTTATAGTCTTGGTTTGAACTATCTATATCTGTAGCGAATAAGACATGGAAAAAAAAGGAATTTACTATTTAATCTTTATCATTCGACACGAAACTGCGGGTTACCAACAACAATATTCACGCAAAGTTTACAAGACCTCCCAATCATCGAGTCCGAATGCAAGAGGAAGGAATGTCCATAGTAGCCTCGTACATTTCTTTTGCCACCTTCATGGCACATGCAGGATTTGCATAATAACGGAGCCCTCCAGCTTCCTTTCCAATGTTCAAAGGGTTCACTTACTAGGACCTTGTCCGACTCGGACTTTGCATGTTTGAGGGGCATTTTTGGCGAATTTTCCGGACAAACCTTTGCAGGAGCTTCTGGGGCCTGATGAAGCATGTTCCATTCAAGTTCCATTGGATATCAAAATGTCACGATTCACACGATCATGATGCACTGCGAAATGTTAGTCTAAGTTTAGTCACAGACTCGGACTACTTTATTTCTCCAGGAATTTATTACTTCTTCCACAACGCTTGGCGCACTTTTTGGTTGGTCTTCTTGTAGGCATCCTTTCAGATTGGACAGGTTGTCGGCCAGTTCTCGCCATTGCAGACATAATCTTCATTGAGCAATAGCGCAAGCAGTTTGTCATGACGTTTGGAATATGGTTGGTTCAAGTTTGACATCCGTCATCAGTTCTAGCGTTTGAGTCGCGTCCCATATTTATGCTAGGAATCATTTTCAATATTTCGCAATTTAGCTCGCATTTTGATTCGCAGAGGCAATATGGAAGACGCACATAATGTCGTGATAAAGATCTATGCGGACGCAAAACCTGAGGAGGTTGGGCTAAAAGTATGTGTTTGGTGCTGTCCTTGGATTTGTCGTACGTATTATAATTTAACAGAGCGTATGTACTAGGTGAAGGTTTTGCACGCGACGGTGTGATATTCGTTATGTCAATGCTCCGCTGCTCTTCAAGGAGATAGGCTTCAATCAACCAACAGCAGTCGGGCTTATTGTCTCTGGTACTGACTTCATCTTCACTCTCGTAGCGTTGAAATGGATCGACAGGATTGGAAGGCGAAATATCATGGTACCAGGCATGATATTTGGCTTGACACTCGCTAGTGTCTCTTTCTACTGATCGTACTCTTTGAATTGGATGTCGTTTGCAAGTAATCTCTCCGTTGCTCATCAGTTCTAACTAAGAAGACAAATGGAGCTCTAACTGAAGGGACAAATTACTCCACGGCCTGGTCCGCAATCGTGCTTTTATCTATGATCACTTTCGTAGCTTCATATGCCACTGGTCTTGGCAACGTGCCCTGGCAGCAAGGAGAGCTGTTTGGACTGGAAGGTGTGTCCATCTCACCCTTTTCGCCGAATGAGCGCTCATCGAGAGCAAGTCCGCGGTATTGGTACATCACTGTCAACTGCCACGAACTGGGCAGCTAACCTTCTGATTGGCTCCACGTATCTGTCACTCATGGCTAAGATTACCCCTGCTGGCGCATTCGGATTCTATGCTGGACTCTGTCTCCTCGGGTGGATCTTCGTGTTGACATGCTTCCCAGAGACAGCAGGGCTTAGTCTGGAGGAGATAAAAATGATACATATTTAGGCATGGTTTTGGGATCCGAGAGAGTCAGCGCTTGATCAAGGCGAAGGACATTCAGAAGCGGGATTCAGGCAGGCAGCAGGAGAACCACTTGGACGATAAGAAATCTTGATACCCTTTGCAATCCAATATTACGTTGCCCAATTTGTACACGTCACCGGAGTGGCGTACGCTTCTTTTGGGGGTTGGCGTTTTTAGCATTTGGTTGCATGGCTGCAGAGCCAATTCCATTTCGCAATTTGGCCACTTATTCAGAGGCTAGTACTTTTTAAACGAGATCTAAGGATATGATGCGGAAATTGAAGCTAAACTATCTTGGTCGCAGTCCAAAATGCAGCATGGTATACGTAACCCAGCATGCCTTGCGAATTATTCGTATATGTTGTATCGATCGATCTTTCGTTCTGATATCAAGCCAATGAATGAATCGTAATGATTGTATTCAACAACGAAGAATCTTACAGAGAGCTCAAAACCGATTTTACGTGCGAGTGCCTTGACCTCCTCTAGATCAAGTTCAACAGATGGGTCGTTCGTGTTGTTATTTTCAAAATGCCAAAGAAGAGGACCTATTTATGATAAATCCAGTGTCCTACAGAGGAAATAATAAGTACAAATACCCAAGTTGATCCAAACGCCGCCAGGAGCCAGTATCCTGTGGATGATTCGAAGATAATTGACGATATTTTTGGCCTAGGGTTGATATATATCAGGAATATAAGGAGTCGGGGTTGTAAATAGGGGTTCTAACAGTGTCGATGAAAAAACACGTCACTACTGAATCCCATTGACCCGAGTGCGGTTCCCTCGGATCCGTGTCGACGCCATAGATCTCCTCGAAATCACCTGACGATTGTATATACATGGGAGATACCGCATGAGGAAGCTCATTCACTCACCTGCAACCAGAGAGAAGTTAGACCCGGATGGCAGGGCTGACGGAAGCACGTCTGGAATATACACTGGGTGGAGCATCGCCTCCCGTGTTGGTACATTGGAGAAACTGTGAAGGTAAGGATATAATTTGTGCTTCCTAATCTCGTCAGTCCTTATTGATGCCATCATGTAATCAGTCGCAAGGTTAGAACCAAGGACGATACCATACTTATTCAAGATGAAATATGACGCGAGAAGCATGTAATGCGAAAATTCGTTTCCTTGACAGGAAAATCCTGACAACGAGCTTATCACTGATGGCTGACTGAGGGGCTATAGAAGAAGAAACACACCCAGGCCTGCGATATCATATGCCAATCGACCGAGTCCAGCACCAGGTACAAGGATTCGAAGATTTGCTCTAGCAACTGTTAGTTGATGGGCCAGCATATAAAATACTGTGCTTCACCTTTCCTCGGATGGGATATGAGCAAAATGCTGCAGCAACGCCTCTTTCATCGGTTGATAACAGACCTCTCGTTCGTCCTTTCCCTAAAATACGTGACTCAGAAACAGTGATCATTCAGGAAAAGTTGAAAGTAAAACCTCTTCACTCCAGTCTCGAACAAATTGTTTGAGCGCACTTCGGAGCTTGTCCATGTCGAAATCAGTAGGCTTGTACTTCTTTGATGGTGTGTCAAGGCGCTTCTCATTCCCGTGTGAATGTGTGTGGGGGTGCGAGTGTGAATGCGATAGCCCTGACTACGAATCAACGCCCTCGTTGCAGTTTGAAGCAAGTTATTCTGGCGTACCTGGACTTCGACCGTGGTCTGAAGTATAATTTGTAGATCCATCAACCCCGTCGTCTTCAATCCCCATATCATGACCAAAGATCTCCGGATTCGCAACGATCCGGTTCAAGAATTCAGCATTGACTAGAATGGCTTGGTCGACTTCATCCAGTTTCTGCTTGTATCCAAGTTCTTCTAGTACCTTCTGATCTGCTTGAGGGAGCCTGTATATGTCTTTTCTTCGACGATTGTTAGCCACTAGCTGGTACCTCCGAGTCAGCTCAGGCCATCCGAATTCGGCCTAGATTAAAACGTCACGGCAGATATCACGTACCGAATACTGTGCATAATTTTGGAACGTTGTAATAAGATTAGAAAAATGGATTTCCTCTGAGAGTTATAAGTTTATGCATTCGTAAAAGCTTTAATGATTCACCTTCTTCGATTTCTGTTGCACTGGGGGCCATCACGGACTTGGACTTGAAGGTACAAAGTTAGGTCGATGTTGTTTGGCAAAGTAAATGCAATTCACCCAGCAGGTTGTGACGCATCACGTGTCCTTGCTTGCAACATGTGATGGGAACATTTCCGTTGATTTGGAATAAGACAAACACGCCAACACCCTGACTCCGCCGCCACGCCGGAAAAGACTGCAAACGAGTCATCGCACCCAAAACGGGCCCAAACGACGTCTGTCGTCGTTTGGGCCCTAGGTAAGTTTTATGTTTCTTGTTTCCTCTAACCAACTAACTGTTTTCATTAGTTTTAGGTTATAAATATGCTGCAACGACGGCCCCTGAAAGAACACACCCCATGCCCAAGAACAACATCGGATTACCAGCGTACGACGACTAAACCAAGAACCAGGGCCCCACGACGACGAGGAACAGCCCAACATCCGCCCCAGCTCCCCACAACGACAACGGACGACCCAGCACCCACCCCCAGCCCTGTGAGCCACTGCTCGCAGGGTGGATCGTGGGTGCTAGCAGCCAATGACGACAACAACGAGCACCAGCGCCCACCGGCTCACCGGGGTGCATGACCAGGACAATGGGAATGAGGTTACGACTGAACAGACCATCCTACGATGATGCAGCACGAGCACATGGCACCCCACAATGACGACAGAGGACCCGCGTCTGATGGCAGCGGGAAGGGCACCACGGGAACAGGGCGATGACCACGGCGAAAACAGGGAGGGGCACGACACTACCATGTACGGGGGACCTTCCGCCAGTGACGCACCTGGGGACAAAGCACTGCCCAGCACCCCTGCGAGGCATTGCTCGCAAAGGTGGACAGTGGTACTACAGGCGCGCGGGAGATGGCAGGGATGGAATGGATGACACCGAAAAGGAGGGCGGGGACGGCAATGCCCTGCAGAACTCTCTCGCATGGTCTTGCGCGAGGAGGTTTTATTTTATTATTATTATTTAATTAGGTTCACCACCCCTCCCTCACGACATGGGAGGGGCCAATTTTTTTATTAGTTAAGACATGGCCCCTCGTGGGTTAGTTTAATATATTTCATATTTCTGTGATATTGGGAAAAACCCTTGAGGGGGAATAAGATAAGTATGGGTAATAGGTGTAGTTGTAAATATAAGCAAAAGATACTCTAATGTCAATCCCTTCTTCCTTCAGACGCCAGTGAGGGCTTCACTGGGGCTTCATTCGACGCGACGCTCATCAGCTTTATTTTTCACATCACGTGATTGCGTCACAATGTGCTGGGTGAATAGCATTCAGTTGTTTGGCAAGAGCCTCTCAATTTTACAACCATACTTGGAACACAACTTCTACAATGGTACGTCGGCGTTGCGTGTTTTGCTGTTGAGATGCTCAATTTTGTGTTGTTTTCGTCAGGCTCGTAATGAGGAAAAAGCGCAGTCCATGCTATATCGTTTCAGGGAAGCGCAGGCGGCGGAACTTGGCTTGGGGACTCGTGGCGATCGCAGGCCGCGCATGGCGAGTGCTTGCAAGAGCTTGAGGGAATGCGAACGTTGGAGGGGAGAGATATTGAGGGAGATCAGTCGCAAAGTGTCTAAGATCCAAGATGGTGCGTGTCAACCTTCCGGGTTTTGAAAATGAGATGCTGACACCATTTCAATATATACAGCAGGCCTGACGGACTATGAAGTTCGGGATCTGAACGATGAAATAAACAAACTCATGCGCGAGAAACGTCACTGGGAGAATCAAATAGTGGCTTTGGGTGGAGCGAATTATAGGAGGAATGTTGCAATGTTGGATGACGATGGCAAAGAGGTGCCAGGGACCAAGGGATACAAGTATGTCGTTTGGTCATCTGTGACTGTTCGCCCTCTGACGGTGAATTAAGATATTTTGGCCGCGCGAAGGACTTACCGGGAGTTCGAGAACTTTTCCAGAGTCGGAAGAAAGAGGAGGAGGAGGAAAATCAGGCTTTGGCTTTCTACAAAAAATTCATGAACCAAGGCCCAGCGTACTTTGGTGACCTTGACGAAAACGACGACAGGCTATTGAATTTCGAGCGAGAAGCTGAGGAAGAAGGTAATGACTGTATTTTTTTGCGATATTATAATCACGCTCATGACCTCTTTAAGATTGGGAGGAACAGTGCTCAAATCTGCGGGAAACGCTCGACCTTTCATCTAGTGACCCGATACCAGCTCTTTCTGACCTTCGATCGCCGAATTCATCTGGGAAGCGGACGTCCACGAACCAGGGTGATGTGAACATGTCCGAAGACCATCAACATTCAAAATCGACAACCCCCGTTGTGGCGGCTCCTCCCATTCCTGTAGTGGACAAAGCTCGTGTTCATGCTCAGGCAGCCGCATCATACATACCCTTCCTTACAACTGAAGATCTTCTCCAACCCAAAATGCCCACAAGAGAGGAGATGGAGCAGGTGTTGCTTGGATTAAGAAAGCAAGCCCTTGTGGAGGAGTATTTCGGAGCGGACGGTACATCGTGACCTCCCGTCTTCGAATTCGCAGTGGTTCGCCGTTCTTGTATTACTATCTCCATTGGCTCATGTCCATCCCCGCCCTCCCCCTCTTGTCTTAGACCTAAACAAAGAAAGTTTCATTCATGATCTTGGGAATGAGATCTTTTCTTAAATTCTTACGCGATTTCTCTCCGTGTTTTTCACCATGTTCACGTCTTTTCATAACCCGGAGCTGTCAGCGTTCTCGAGCGGCTATCTATCATCCACCTGAATCTATTTG
>QLOK01001993.1:0-18293 GCA_003313805.1 Tricholoma flavovirens
CATCAATATTATTGGGCATGAAGATTGTGCATAACAAAATGGAACAAATTATAATGTTATCACAGACTCATTATATCAACAAAATAGTCACATGTGTTGGTTTACAAAACATGAACCCTATCACCACTCCACTTGATCCGAATGTAAAGCTTGAAGATGAAGAAGCCGAGGGAAATAACAATCAGCAGATTGATGATTGAGCATCAGGCATGTACACCAAGGCAATCGGATCACTGATGTATGCAGCTATTGGAATGCAACCTGACATAGCATTTGCCATAAACACACTGGCAAAGTTCACAAAATCACCACAGCCCAAGCATTGGACAGCTGTCAAACAGATTTTCCGATACCTCAAAGGGACATGTGATTTTTGCCTTACATATGGTGGACCAGAATACATAAATAGTGCCGAGCTCACAATGTATTGTGATGCAGATTGGGCATCAAGCTCGGATAGGAAATCCATCAGCGGCTATGTATTTTTACTTGCAGGTGATGCAATTTCATGGAGTTCAAAGAAACAAGCCACCGTCACATTATCAACTGCAGAAGCTGAATATGTTGCTGCCACCCATGCTGCCAAGCAAATTTTATGGCACCATGCATTATTTGATGAACTCGAAATACCACAACCTGAGACATCAATTCTATTCACAGATAATCAAGCCGCTATTGCAATATCCCACCATCCTGAATTTCACGCATGCACGAAACACATTCTCGCAGACATATTTACAAAGGGATTACTGAAGCCATTACACCAAGATTTGACCTATGGCATTGGAGTGCTGTCCAAGTGTTGGAATGAATGGTTGGACATCTTACATACCCCGAGATATATTACTAATAAACTTACTAATCATAATTCTCAGGCACTGTAGAATACACTAGTAGAATTATCAAGTAGTATATAAACTGAACAGTAGTAGAGTACAAAATTTAATCTATTATTTTATAATCCACTGTGCAGAATATTGCTGTCAACATGCAGAAATAGTTTCAGAAACATTAGCTTTCAACCTCATGATTGGTGTAGTGATAGTAATAATTTCACATCAGGTTTTCAAGATCATAAGGCAAACATTCTAATAGAGATTTCACCACCTAGAAATATTAAATTTCAAATTTGTGAAAGCAGTGCCCACCAGTGCCTGCCCATGCCCACACTGCCTTTCACTAATTTGAAATTTAATGTTTCAAGGTGGTGAAATCTTTATTAGAATGTTTGCCTTTTGCAATCTTGAAAACCTGATCTGAAATTATTACTTTCACTATACCAATCACAAGGTTAAAAGCTAACATTTCTGAAACTATTTCTGCAGATTGAAAGCCAGCCCCTCCACTCCCAGAATGTTAAACTGAACAGCTGCTGAAAGGCTTGTTGAAAGTCTTTGTGAAAGTCATGCTTTCATGCAGACTTTGACCAACCAGAAAGAAATTCTTTTACAGATCAGAAAGCATGACCAGAAAATAAAACTTTCTGATCTAATTTCTGAAAGCCTTTCAGGCAATTGATAAGCCAAACATCACCTTGCAGAAATACTTCCAGTATCTACACTGAAATGTCATGAGAAATTTGACCAGAAATATTTATTTTCGAAGTATATTTCTAATGGGTGGGTAATTTTTTGAATTCCTGTTTGTAGAAATTTAGTCTCAAATATAATATTTCGCAAAGAATTTCTAACTGTATTTCAGAAAGGAGAAATTATGAGGCTGGCCTTGTGTCAGATATGGGCTGGACTCGGATAGCAGGTATTTCACCTCCTCACAGATTTGCAATAGGCAGAACGTCCTACCTTGACCAAAAAACAACCGAAAGAAATGGACGAGGACCTTCACGGGCGACGTTCTAAGGGAATAAATTTGAACAATCGACTTGCAGAGGGTACATTATTGCAATTCCTTTCATCCTAGGCATAATAAGAATAGCAAAGCAGTCTCAGTAGCATTAAAATTAGCCTATAAGAATATCTACAGAGCAAAGCACCAACCTTTACGCAAAACAAAGACAGAAACACAGCATATAATACCAGCATTCGCTCACCTTCGCCTCTTCTTCTTCTTCTGTGATGGCGGTGGTGGATTCGGTATTACATCTACACGCATACCACCAACACCCGCATTCGCATTAGCAAACGTATTCCTCCTCGTTGCTTCATCGTCATCCTCTTCCTTATCTGCAGGCTGGAAAGGGGTCCCCGAACGATATTTCAAGGAGCCATTATGAGACGATATCGACACATTCGACGGGACTCTTCTTAGAGTACCCCCTACCCCTCCATCCCCAGCCAAGGAAGCGGGCAAATCCTGGGTGTAAGTCAGGGGCGTAACCCCGCCGCTGCCCAGAGGGATCGACCGATGATGCGGTGTCCCGAATCCCTGGGCATGTTGATCGCGAGGGGGGCTTAGCATGACAGGTGGACCTAGACTTGGACCTAGGCCAGCGCCTGGAAAAGGCCCACTATAGATCTGGCTGGGTGTGGGTGGAGCCGAGTCGCGGGAAGGCCAGGATGGTGCAGATGTAGTGAGGGGCATGTTAGCATAGATTGGAGAACGAGGGGTGTGGTTCCCATCCATGTTCCCATTACCACCCCCTTGTCCGGTAGGGGTAGCGAATGGAACGAACCCGGGCGGGGGCTCGTCAACGAATTCGGGGATGACGGGCTGCTGAGTTGATTCCATGGGGAGCGGCGCTGGTCCATGTTTGGGGCTGAGATAGCCTTCAATGTCGCCAGCGGGGTGGTGGTGGCTGGTGCCCGAGGGACTTGGAGGACGGGACTGAGAATTACGAAAGGATGATAATCACAGTGTATAAAGACAAGAAAATGCTTACGGGAGGCACGATAGTTATATTTACGCGGCTAGAACCTGAGCTAGGTGTGTGATCAAGGTCGGTTGTTGCTGGTCGGTCAAATACCCTATCACGGGGCTGGAACCCTGCACTGAGGAGTTCAGAAGAGCCTGGCGAAAATGATGCCTGGAAGCACACAAGTCAGTACACGCACATCCAAATGATTACAACAAAAAAAAAACGCATTTCTTTTTTGACAAATGAGAAATGAGAAAAACACCAACATGATCACTCGTGCTCCTTCTCCAACTCTCCACATCCTTCGGATCCTGACCCCTCAACACCTTTTGGGTATAGTCCTGTGATGGAGTATGCAGCCAGCGAGGCGATTGGATGCTAGCAACGCTCGTACGGCTCTCGTTAGCTTCCGGAATATCAGGGAGACCGTGCGGACGCATACGGTCCGTCTCGTTGCCTCTCCCATTCCCGTTCATAGCCGACGAGGGGAACGTGATGATATCAAGCTGTGACATGGAGGCAGAAGACGAGGGCGAACGGGTTGTGTCAGTGTCGGAGGCCCGGCGAGGGTGAGTACGTCTTAGGTCTGGCGGGGCTCGCTGAGGCTGAGGGATGGCTGTGTGGAAGGCATAGATATCAGGAACAGGATGGAGGATGGGAGGAGGGGGAACAACACCGGCGATGCCGGTTGGGGGTGGGGGCATGGGGAGGTATGGTAGACGAGTAAGGCGTTGCCGTTCCTGATCGAGTCTCTCCTGCTCCCGTTCTCCATCGATTCTTTCTTGCTCTCGTTTCTTATAGAGCCTCTCCTTCTCTTGTTGCCTGTCAAGTCTCTCCCTCTCTCGTTGCCTGTCAAGTCTCTCCTTCTCTCGTTGCCTGTCGAGGCTCTCCTTCTCCCGTTCCTTTTCACGTTCACGCTCGCGTTCTTCCCTCTCGCGAATCCAGCGCTCCTGTTCCCTCTTACGTTCAAGTTCAAGTTCGCGTGCCCTCTCGAGAGCCTTGTGATCCTGTTCCCTCTGTCGTTGAAGTTCAAGTTCGCGTTCCGCCTCGCGTGCCTTGTGTTCCTGTCGTTCAAGTTCAAGTTCAAGTTCCCTCTCGCGGGCCTTGTGTTCCTGTTCCCTCTGTCGTTCAAGTTCAAGTTCGTGTTGTCTCTCTCTTTCCCTCTCCTTCTGCAGTTTGCGTTCGCGTTCCAGTTCGGCTTCTCTCAATTTTATTATCTGCATCTCCCATTCCCTCTCCCTCTCCCGTTCTGCCTCCTTGTCTTTCATGAAATTCAACATCCTCTCCACCTCCCTCCCCCTCACCCCCTCCCTCTCCTGCATCACCTCCCGCTCAACCTCAATCTCCACCTCCCTCTTCTTTATCCGCTCCCTCTCTGCCTCCGCCTCCCTCTCCATACGCTCCACCTTTTGCAAGTCATACAGCCGTATCGCCTCTCTTTGCTCTACCTCCCGCTTCAGCGCCTCAGCCTGCTCCCTCGCAGCCTCCAACTCCCGGCGCAAGGCGCTGTCCTGTGAGGACGCATCTACGCCACTATGTTGAGTGCCATTCACTGGTACCTGCTGAGGCTGGGTATGGGGCGGAGACGTGGCACGGCGTCGGGGGACGCGGGGTCGCCCATGAGACGCCGAGTCAAGAGACGCATGGTGAGGGCGTGGTGTCCCATGCGTCCCGGTGCCGTTTGACCCATGTTTGGAGGGCATGCCTCGGGGAATATCATCCTGGTGATGGGGTTGATGAGATCTTTGCCCCCTGCTTTCATCCACATCCGCCAAAGAGGAAGCATCTTCAATAAATGCGGTCACGCTGCCGGGAGGCGTCGTGTGCGCCCGCGCGGTGATGTACCTCATCTCTGGAGCTGCGAATACGGCTAGTCGGCCTTGTTGCATGCCTTCCTCGAAACCTTGCCGTCTACCCTCTTCTCGAGCAAATAGGGCGAGCCGCTCATCGTTCAGCTTCCTGATGGTAGCTCGAGCCTTACTTGCAGAACGCTCCACCTCGTCTCGTTCGTGTTCTACATTCTTTATGACGTCCTGTGCTCGACGGCTGGTATGAAACCGGTTAACAACGAAAAGGGTCAAGATGTAGAAGGGCATACAATTCTTGTCTCATATGGTCTAGCTGTAGCTTGTGCACCGCGATGTCCTGTTGTGTTTTTGCGGCCTGTTGCTGGGCATCGATTATCCCCTGTGAGACGGTCAACTTTTGCAAAGCATGGGTCGCCTCTAGTCTCTCGCACTCCTGCTCTGCCTTGACAGCACGTTGAGTGGTCGCGTCAAGACGCATAATCGCCGTCCGAAGGAGTTGCTTGCTCTCCTGCACCTCAACTTCTTTCTCGATGAGGTTATGTACAAGGGTCTCGACAGGGGTGCTGGAGAGAACACGTTCACGCTCTTTACGATGTTGGGAGCTTAGACCCTTGGTCCTTAGCTGAGAATCTTTATGTGGGTCAGGCGGTAAGTACATTGTCTTTCGGCGGCGTTCTCGTTCAGGAGACTTGACAGTGGGGAGGAAGTAGGTTCCTGGAAGTGGATCACTGTCTCGATGTTGGCCCGGGGGCTCTTCACGATAAGAATCATGTAGGCTGTAAGTTGGCAAGAATTGCTTGTTCAGAGATACTGGTTTAAGTTAGATGCGATAAGAGATGGATGCTCACTCGTTGTTTAAGTCATTTTTCTGTTCAACAAATGACTGAGCACCGGGCATTGTGGAACTGCGATGGTGAAGTGATGAGGTCCTCATCTATTCCAGGGCAAACTAGTACAGGTTTGGGCGCTTGAGTTTGACGTTCTTCCCAGGTACCGGATCATCACTTCTAAGTAGTAATGATAGAATTATCAGTCCTACAATTAACTTGTAATAGAATAGAAAATAGTGCGGTAATCGACATCACCAAGACTGAGCCTTTGAGGCCCTGAGGTTGAGGCGAACGTCCGAGTCGAACACCACCCCTTGCTTGGCAACCCCTCCCCTGACAAATCACGTGACCCACTTTGGCTAAGGGCTTAGGGCCCCCTGCCAAAATCAAAGACGTCCGCCTTGACAACCAAGCTGATGGTTTCCGGCGTCTTCAGTAGCAATTTGCAGGTGTCGCGCAAGTGACATCGCGTCGAAATACAGTGAAGCTTGTGTTTCTACGTGCTACTAGCACATCCGTTCTTTACCATACATCTAATCTCTTAATATCATGGCGAAATCTAAGTCTAAATCCAAATCTAAAACCTCTGGCAACACATCTGATAAGGAAAATGAAGGAGACCGCTGTTCTTGGACTCTCGACGATGACAAGATCCTTTTGGACATTTTACGAGAACAGAAAGTTGCTGGAAATCAGTCCGAGAGTGGATGGAAGCCCCAGGTATGGACTGCTGTGGCCCAAGCACTCAAAAGCCATGGAAAACAGGGTGGAGGTGAGAAGACAGCAACGAAGTGCCAGGATCATTTCTCCAATGTATGTTTCCTGTACTTTCTTAGAAATGGCTTGTACCTCTGCTCACCCAATCTATAGTTGAAGAAAAACTACAAGGAAGTTGACAAGCTGCGAAATCTTGAGTGGAAACCCTGCATCAGCAAGAAGATATCTGCCCACTGGAATAGCCAAATCATGTTCATGAGCATATTCAAAAATGGTGGAGTCTGCAGCACTACCCTCCCATCCAGGCAGAATGTATGTGAACTTCATGTCAAAGTCACATGCAGCAAGAACATTCTTTGAAATAAGTCCTTTCCGAGTCCGGTGGCGTGCCATTGCTTCCTCTCTGACCCATGCATTAAAGTGTGAACCATCCAATGCACCACGACAATATTTGAAGTATGGGTAGAGTTTTGCATTTGATGCAATCTCTGGAGGAGTTTCATCAGGCATTGACTGGACATACTTGTTATAAAAGTAAGGTCCAACAAGCATATTGGCAAGGCGGTGTACACAGCTTGAACAAGATTGTTAGGAGAAAAATAGAACTGTCAGCATTATAAAACATACACACTAATGGTATCTCCACTGCGTTGAAACCTCTCTTGCATCATCCATGAACTTGACCCAGTCCTTGCAAGATATGCATAGATAGAAAGCTGCTCATCAGCAGTGACATATTTGCTATTAGCTAGCCCACTGTACATCTGAAGTTCATGTGACAGTCTGTGGAAAACATGGCGTGTCATTCCCATCTGTTCCTGAAACCGTGTAGGATTTGGGCTCTCCAGAAGTTCTGCCAGCCACATATGACCTGTAAGGATGGAAGTTCGCATTGGAATAGGATTGGGAAGAGATTGAAAGTGGGTAATGACAGTAGCAGCTGCCATAACTGCCCCAATGACAGCTATATTTTTCTTCTTCTTTGCTGAGGACTTCCGTGCCAGTGATTTATGCAGTGACCTATCCTTCTGAGTTGTTGTAGTGACCATGGTTTCGTAAATGAAGCAGTGTCAAGGCAGTGTTATTGATTATTGGCGTTGTTATGAAATTGTTACTACTTGTGACAAAATGTGACATAAAGACCCGTGTGAATCGCTTTCATATCAAAGGCTGACGGAAAGCTGAGTGATGCCGGGGACCCGAACAGGCCCTTATGCGCTCCTTACGGCCTTAATTCGCTTACATGTTGCTTATACCGCTTAGGGCCTGTTCAGGTCCCCGGTATTGGCTCAGCTCCCCTTGCCAAAATCAAAGACGTCCGCCTTGACAACCAAGCTGATGGTTTCCAGCGTCTTTGGTAGCAATTTGCAGGTGTCACGCAAGTGACATCGCGTCGAAATACAGTGAAGCTTGTGTTTCTACGTGCTACTAGCACATCTGTTCTTTACCATACATCTAATCTCTTAATATCATGGTGAAATCCAAGTCTAAATCCAAATCTAAAACCTCTGGCAATACATCTGATAAGGAAAATGAAGGAGACTGCTGTTCTTGGACTCTCGACGACAACAAGATCCTTTTGGATGTTTTAAGAGAACAGAAAATTGCTGGAAATCAGTCTGAGAGTGGATGGAAGCCCCAGGTATGGACTGCTGTGGCCCAAGCACTCAAAAGTCATGGAAAACAGGGTGGAGGTGAGAAGACAGCAACGAAGTGCCAGGATCATTTCTCCAATGTACGTTTCCTGTACTTTCTTAGAAATGGCTTGTACCTCTGCTCACCCAATCTATAGTTGAAGAAAAACTACAAGGAAGTTGACAAGCTGCGAAATCTTTCAGGTTTTGGGTGGGATGATGAGAGGAAACTGGTAACTGCAACAGATGCAGTCTGGGAAGCTTATCTGGCAGTAAGTTCATGTACATATTGGCTGTTATTGCGATACTTATAAATAAATATGACAGGAACACCCGAAAGCTGCACGCTGGCGTAAGACGACCTTTCCACTCTATGACAAGATGGATTTTCTTGTCAGCGGCATCATCGCAACGGCGCGGGTGCGTTTCATGCTGGCTCTCAGCCCCGCATCATTTCGAGGGCTTCTCAGTCTGTTCCTGCATCTTCTGCCTCACTTGAAGTCCTTTCCGAGTCCGGTGGCGTGCCATTGCTTCCTCTCTGACCCATGCATTAAAGTGTGAACTGTCCAATGCACCACGACAATATTTGAAGTATGGGTAGAGTTTTGTATTTGATGCAATCTCTGGAGGAGTTTCATCAGGCATTGACTGGACATACTTGTTATAAAAGTAAGGTCCAACAAGCATATTGGCCAGGCAGTGTACACAGCTTGAACAAGATTGTTAGGAGAAAAATCATGATAGAACTGTCAGCATTATAAAACATACACACTAATGGTATCTCCACTGCGTTGAAACCTCTCTTGCATCATCCGTGAACTTAACCCAGTCCTTGCAAGACATGCATAGATAGCAAGCTGCTCATCAGCAGTGACATATTTGCTATTAGCTAGCCCACTGTACATCTGAAGTTCATGTGACAATCTGCGGAAAATATGGCATGTCATTCCCATCTGTTCCTGAAACTGTGTAGGATTTGGGCTCTCCAGAAGTTCTGCCAACCACATATGATTTGTAAGGATGGAAGTTCGCATTGGAATAGGATTGGGAAGAGATTGAAAGTGGGTAATGACAGTAGCAGCTGCCATAACTGCCCCAATGACAGCTATATTTTTCTTCTTCTTTGCTGAGGACTTCCATGCCAGTGATTTATGCAGTGACCTATCCTTCTGAGTTGTTGTAGTGACCATGGTTTAGTAAATGAAGCAGTGTCAAGGCAGTGTTATCGATTATTGGCATTGTTACAAAATTGTTACTACTTGTGACAAAATGTGACATAAAGACCCATGTGAATCGCTTTCATATCAAAGGCTGACAGAAAGCTGAGCGATGCCGGGGACCCGAACAGGCCTTTAGTTGATTATATCTGCTTAGTGGTTATCAGTTTTAAGGAAAAAAATGAACTTATTTTCCTTACGGCCAAACTCATATGGATTAGGCCACTTTTGAAAAAATACACACATAGCTGAATCCTAACTTCTTGATTGCCAAGGCTTTTGAGGAAATCGTACAATGGAAGTCTGTCAGATGTTGAAAAACAGCCGGAAATAGGCCCAAATAAGTACACTGCCCATCAAATGCCCTGTGTATTTTTTCGAGAGTGGCCTATTGATATGAGTTTGGCTGTAATTCCCCTTAATTCCCTTAGAGTTAATCAGGGTTTATGCAAGCCAAATAAGCCAAATAAGTTGATCCTTGATTTTGCTGATGCAGTGTCCACCTGATGAATTGCTCATCAGGACATGCATAAGTAGCATGATTGTGAATATCTTGGGTGTTGAGTAAATGGTCCATGCATTGGCAAGTGGAGGACCTTGTAATGTTAGACATTACAAGTAGTATATAAATGGAGGTTGAAGCTAAAATAAATAATCTTTCCTGCATGCCCATATTTGCACTCTGTCACTGTGTGAATCAATTATCCACTTATAACATATCTACTCGTACTCTGTGTGTTACACACCCTCGTGCTAGTCACATCTCAACAGGTTATGGGCTCTGGTAGCCTGTATTAGGCGCGTCAATATTATTGGTCATCTGAGACATATTCGTTCACTTGTCAAATTCACCTCAATGTCTATCCAACAAGCTGATGAAGATCTTATGGACACTCTTGACTATGAAGAACCAGTAGAACAAGATCCTGTTGCCAACATTGTCTGTTGAGCATTGATCAGCGGAGCCAAATATGGCAACTCCAATGCTATACTTAGCACAACCAAACAAGGACAAACGTGGCAGAGCGCACCGCCATAAATAAATACCGCCTCTCGCTTAGTTGTTTAGTTTACACTGAGCAATGACCTGAAGTAGTAAATATATTCTTGTACATAGTACTTTGCAGAAATAACCAACTTAGTTCACTCATTCTTTCAAGTCCTCTACTTCTCAACAGGTTATGGGCCCTGGCCTTAACTGAAATTTCTCGTACATGCTAAACTCAAACTTTTGACACCCTGGATCAATCAGTAACCATGACTGAAACATCAATGCACACAAACGTCTACCAGATTGAACCATTGACAGGTGCCGAGAATTACGCTGTATGGAAGATCAAAATGATGGACATCTTGATGGGACAAGATTTGTGGGAGTATATCAAAGGAACGATCACTCAGCCATCAGACACGGTAGGAAAGGTGGCATGGAAAAAGAAGGATAGGACAGCGCTATCTACGATCCAATTGAGGGTAGCCAACAAGATGTTGGTATACATTGCGAGTTCAGCAACGGTGAAAGAAGCGTGGGACACACTGAAATCTTTACTTGAAGCTCAGGGAGCGCTGGGAATTGTTCAGGCACAGTGGAAATTATTCCAATCACAATGTGAGGATGACACGCTGATCGAAGAACATATTAGGACATTGTGCAGCTATCAGGAGGAGCTGCACAGTCTAGGACAGAAGATCAATGGGGAGGAATTCTGTATAATTTTGCTGACCTCACTACTCAAAAACTGGAATAACTATACTGCATCTATCCACACTACAGATCTAAAGGATGCCTCGAAGCTTATCATGTGCATCCTGGAACATGATCAATGGCTTAGCCTCAGAAACTCCAACAATATGGCCTTGGCAGGAAAGCATGGGAAAAAGAAGGTAAATCCCAACATCACCTGTTTTGGATGCAGAGAAAAGGGGCACATCAGTCGGCAGTGCAAGAAGAAGTCTAAATCGGGAAAGGGGAAATCAGGAGGAAAGCACCAGGAGATGACAGAAGCCAATGCAGCGGCAGATGACAATGAATTTGCATTTTGTGGAGAGGACACAGCACTTGCTGTTTCACCAGATTCTTGGCTGGCAGACTCAGCATGCACTTCACACATAGTGCCGGACCGTGACATTTTTATTACACCCCAACACCAGGACATCTAATTTCCAGATTTGGGAAAATCCCTGGATTAGGACGAGGGACTATACAGTTACAGACTACTGTGGAAGGGAAAACCTCGAAAATCACCCTGAAAAATGTGGTACATGTGCCTGATGCTCCATTCAATCTTATCTCGATCTCATGCGCACTCGAAGCTGGAGTGGCTGTTCTATTTTCATCACCAGGAGTCAGATTCTGAGCACCCAATGGCACAATCATTATGGAAGGACGGATATCAAATTGGCTATTTGACATGAATGTCAAGGGGATAGCCAAACAAGACCAAGCATGCCCTGCCAAGCATGGGAGAACGTGGGATCAATGGCATAGGATTTCTGGGCACATGAATATGGGGTCAGTAAAGATGCTGAAGGATAAAGGGATGGTATTGGGAATGGAGGTGGATAGGACATTGGAGCCTGCAGTGCAGTGCAAGGTATGCATTGTTGCCAAGCAGCATGTCCAACCTTTTCCCAAAAATAGCCAAACTGAGATCAAAGAGATCGGAGATCTCACAGTCAGTGATCTATGGGGACCAGCATGCACTCAGGCTCCAGGGGGAGATCAGTATTTCGTCACATTCACAGATGGCAAGTCGCGGTGCATGATGACATATTTTATGAAACAGAAATTGGAGGCGCTTGCGAAATTCAAACAGTACAAGAGTTTTGTCAAGACACAAACTAATCACAAACTCAAGAAACTTCGCATGGATGGAGGAGGGGAATTTCTTAGCAAGGAGTTTAAGAAATACTTATTGGATAATGGTATTCAATTGGATGTTACAACACCCCACTCACCATCACAGAATGGAATTGCCGAATGACTAAATCAAATGCTAGTGGAACATGCATGGGTGATGTTACATCAGCATGATCTACCTTACTCCCTTTGGAAAGAAGCGGTTGCTTATGGGACTTATCTTAAAAATAGATCCACAATGTGTGTGATCAAAGATCACAAGGTGCCTGACAAAGTCTTTTGGGGAAAGAAGCCGAATGTGTCAAATCTGGAGGAATTTGGCAAAACTTGCTGGGTCTTGCAGCAGAACAGGAAAAATTCCAAGCTTGACCCAAAATCAAGGCAATTTATTTTTGTGGGTGTAGCTGATGGTCCAAAGGGCTACAGGTACTACAACACTAACACCTGCCAAATTCTCACCTCACAGAACGTGGTATTTGAAATTGAGGGGGAGAAATCACATGATGTGGAAATTACTCACCCTATGCCGCTTGAGGGGGAGAGTGAGGAAAACAACAAGCAGACGTCAAGTGGAGCAGAAATCCAGGCACAGAACACACCTGAGAAGGAACCACATCACACATCAAAAACCCCATCAAAGTTACCAGTACCTTGGGAACAATCAACCCACATCACTGCACAACCACTGGTAAATTACAGGTTGCTGAATAACCTGAATTCTCATGGACCAAAGGAATAGCAACACCAAGTGCCAGCAGTGGAGAAATCCAGCTATATCACAGTGGATTATGCCATGATCAGGGCAACGCTTGAGGATGATCCACTCTTGGTAAAGGAAGCCAAGGGTAGACTGGATTGGGAAAAGTGGAAGGCGGGGATGGATGCTGAGATAATCCAGTTGACCAAACAAGGTACATTCAAATTGGTTGACTTACCACCAGACCAGCAGGCAATCATGAGTAAATGGGTATACTGCATCAAACGTGATCACATCAGGACGATCACAAAACACAAGGTGAGACTTGTGGTGAAAGGATGTTCTCAGATCCCTGGAATAGATTTCATGGAAACCTTTGCACCAGTTATGTGGCTGGAAACCTTCCGGCTACTAATAGCACTTGCAACGAAATTAGGACTCATGATCCATGTGGTCGATGTTGTAGGCACATACCTCAATGGGACATTGGATGAGGTAATCTTTATGATGCAGCCACCGGAATATGATGATGGAACTGGGAGAGTATGGCAGCTCTTATGGCCTCTCTATGGGCTGAAACAGGCAGGACAGGCCTGGAACAAGGAGCTTAATCAAACCTTCCTCAAAATGGACTTCACGCAGCTATTCTCTGATCAATGTGTCTATATTAGGCACACCGATCAAGATTTGTTGATCATGTCGGTCCACATTGATGACATGACTATTCTTGGATCAGATATTAATGCCATCACAGATATGAAAGCTGAGCTGGGGAAGTACTTCATGATCATGGATCTGGGGGAGGCAAAGCAGATAGTAGGATTGGAATTGGACAGGGACATGGAGGCAGGTACCTTAAAAATCAAACAGACACAATACATGAAGTGAAAGGTCCTGGAGAAGTTTGGAATGGCAGATTCACACCCTGCTAGTACACTACTGGACCCAAACATCAAATTGGTAAAGACACCAGACGGCGAACACCACAATATCCCTGAATACCAAAGCACTATTGGATTGCTTATGTATGTGGAAATTGGCACACAACCCAACATCTCATTCGCAGTGCAAACACTCAGTCAATTTATGAGTAACCCCGGCCCTGCTCACTGGTCAGCCATCAAACATGTTGTCCGATATCTTAATGGCACTCGTGACTTAGGGATTATCTACCATAAAGGGGGAGAAGTCAAACCCCTGGCCTATTCAGATGCCGATTGGGGTGCCAATGTAAATGATTGGAAATCTATTTCTGGCTACATTTTTCAAATGGCTGATGGCCCAATCTCCTGGCAATTGAAGAAGCAACCCACAGTGGCTCTATCATCCATGGAAGCTGAATACATGGCTGAGAGCCTAGCCTTGTGACAGGTCATCTAGCTATGGACCCTTACAGCCAAACTCGGTATCCCATATCCGGGACCCACCACACTTAATGTCAATAACCAGGGAGCCATCAATTACTCTAACAATGCAATCAATCACGGCCACACTAAACACATCGACATCCAACATCATTTTGTACATGAGAAACTCATCTCTAACAAGATGCAACTTCAGTACTGTGCAACAGACAACAACTTGGCCGACATATTCACAAAGCCACTACCAAAGCCAAAGCACGATGACTTTATTAAACAGCTAGGAATGGCATAGGAGTCAAGGGGGAGTGTTGAGCATTGATCGGCAGAGCCGAATATGGCAACTCCAATGCTATACTTAGTGCAACCAAACAAGGATGAATGTGGCAGAGTGCACTGCCGTAAATAGATACCACCTCTTGCTTAGTTATTTAGTTTACAATGGGCAATGACCCAAAGTAGTATATATATTCTTGTACATAGTACTTTGCAGAAATAACCAACTTAGTTCACTCATTCTTTCAAGTCCTCTACTTCTCAATGTTGTCCAGACTGCAGTTCATACTCTGTCTGTTCTGCAGCCATGGCAACCAACAATTATGCAACCATCAATGGCTGTACAGGAACCGGTAGTACAATCTCCCAGCACTCCTAGTGGCACCCTTACCCTAGCTGCCCAATCCAAACTAATGGATATTAATTTGGGTGGACTTTCCACATGCAAAATTGATACGTTGAAAGCCAGCAATTGGATATCATGGAAAACTTGGATCCACAAGTTTTTCCAATTATTTGAGATATCCAATGTTGTCCATGGTGTCAAGCTGATGCCTGAGGATCAAATCTTAGCACGAAAATGGTTGGGGAAGGACAGTGTTGCTCAGGCACTGATTACTAATAATATCAATGACCAACAAATGAATCATGTCATCAAAGCTACTACATCCACAGAAATGTGGGAGAACCTTCAGTCCATCTGTACATGAGACTGTCGGGTTGGCCAGTATTATGGCAGCTAAATGTCGCCTTCTTAATACATGAGCTGAAGATGACACTAATATTGTTGATCATGGGGATAAAGGATAGTCCCGGACCACCACCATCACCATCACAGAACCCCCAGACATTTGTGATTTATAGACCCCTGGATGTCACAATCCCCTGGAACCTCAGCTCCAATGACAAGACAAAAGACCAGTACAACTGTGAAGACACAAAAAGAACTTGAAGATGCAGAAGGACAAAACATGGACGTATGATCAAAGGAACAAGCCATCAACTTTTTAACGGCAAAGCAATACTTAATACCCGGTAAACCAATAGACCTACAAACACTAGCTTACGTGCTCTTACAGATCGGAAGCGCCGCCAGCAGGGGACAAAAACAACTCACAGATGGAATCAGAGCAGTAGCCTTTCTCCTTGCCAACACGAACGCGCAAAAGATCGCTGATGAAATCGCCGAAATGGTCAAAAACCAACTACAAGAACACGTGGAGAACTTCACATCAGGCGTAGAGAACATATGCGATGCCGTCGAGCACGTCACCACAGCCACAAGGTCTATGATGGGTAAAATAGACGAAGTCAAAGACGGACTCCAAGAAACAATGGAACAACTAACCCAAGCCACGCAGGAACTTACAGAAAAGACAACAGATGCAGCAAACAAGGCATTAATGGAACCAACAGTGCCCATAGGTACACCCCAACAAGTGACATATGCTGCAGTTACACAACAAGAACCACATACAGACCACGCGGAAGTCATAACAAGGGGACATACTATGGATAAGCAAATCCTAGTTCAGAAAGATAAGAATGTCACTGACAATACACTTGATAATCTAACAGAAAAAGACCTAGTTGCCAAGGCAAACACTGCCCTAGACCTCATGGGCATGTCTGGCATGGACAAACCATGCCACACGACATTCATAGGAGCGAAAAAACTTTGTAACGGTAATGTACTATACCAGTTAAACACTAAAGAAGCAGCAGCCTGGCTGTGAGCACCAGAAGTACAAAAAGTGTTCATGGAAAAGTTTGACGGCACCTCCAATATCCGAAACAAGCTACACTATGTAATAGCTGAATTCGTCCCAGTTACCTTCGACGCCGGATCAAGTTTTGCACATGCAAAGTTGGAACAGGACAACATACTGGGGCTAGACTCGATAGCTTACTCAAAATACATCAAACCACCACACCTCCGACCAAACAATCAGAGAGTGGCCCACGTCATCCTTGGATTCACCGATCAGGAAGATGCCAACACAGCCATAACCACAGGCATGTTTATCGAAGGTAAACACGCTAATGTACGCAAAATGCTAACCGAGCTGAAGAGATGCCTAAAATGCCAGAAATATGGCCACTACGTATCAGACTGCAAAGCCACAGGAGACACATGTGCAAGATGTGCGGAACAGCACCGCACGGCACAATGCACAGTCAACAACACAAATTTATATCGTTGTGCTAACTGTACAGACAACGAAGCCACAGGACATGGGGCGGTGGACAGAGAATGTATGGCATTCAAAGCGCAACGCCGAAAAATTCAAGACCACATACCTGAAAACAAGTATAAATTCTTCCCAACATCAGCCCCCCAAACATGGAAGCTATTAAATGAACCGGAACCATACCCAGAGCACCCACAACCAACGCACCGACAAAATGACTATCAGCAGGCAACACCAGCAAACTGGCAACACCAACAATGCTTTATGGAAGACTGGCAATGCGCACGATGGCAACGCGGCAGACCACCCCTCCAAGAATGAACGCAAGACAGTGGATGGCCCACAAGGCCAACCCAAAGAACACTCGACGATTACATGGGGAACACACAAACACATAGGCAACAAGGATGCGAAGGTACGAATAACACAGCAAATCATAATTTACAGTGGGGAGACCGCGATCCCAATGAAGAGGGACCAAGACCAAGACCAGACAGAATGACACGGGAGAGAGAACCCACACCCCTCGAATATGTATGAAGACCACAATCAAAACAAAGAGCAAAGATCAATCTGAATATGCCAACAAAATGTCAACAAATCTCTGATAAGCCAATTAGACCTCCTGCAAAGCCTAAGGTGCGACGACTATGACGTCTGTATAATACAAGAACCCCACATCGATTTCAGAGGTAAAACAAGAGCTAACCAACAATGGATCACAGTGTACCCAAACACCCACCAAGAGTACCCGGACAAAACCAGATCAGTCATCCTCGTCAACACTAACCTTTCGACAGACATATGGAAACAACTACAATTCAGACACCCAGACATCACTGCAGTGGAGATCACAGGAACTTTCGGTACGCTGCAAATTATCAATATATATAATGATGGAGACAACAACGAAACACTGACACACATATCTGCTTTCATGCCAGACCCATCCAGACAGCGTCACATCGTGAGCCCAGTACACACGATGTGGATGGGAGATTTCAACCGACATCACCCACTATGGGATGAGGCCAGAAACGCGCACCTCTTCACACATGAAAATCTAGAACTAACACAGCCATTACTAAACCTATTAGCGTGCCACAACATGAAGATGGCGCTACTGCTGTTCATCCCAACACTACGCGCTCACAACACGGGGAACCATACCAGGGTCGACAACATCTTCTGCACAGCGGATCTCATGAACGCAATCATTAAATGCAAAACGGATGATGCCACACGCCCGGTCAAAACAGATCATTACCCAATCATTATGCAGCTCGACATACAAGCAACCAGGACAGCTTGGGAACCAAGAAGAAACTTCAGACTGACGAACTGGACTGAACTAAGTAAAACATTAAAAGAAAACCTCACTAACATCCCTACACCTACAGAAATCAATACCATCCAGGAATTCAACACAGCGCTAAACAACCTGAACCAAGCTATACAAGATGCGATAGAAAAACATGTCAAGCTAATGAAACCAAGCCCATATTCCAAAAGGTGGTGGATGGCAGAGCTAGCCAACGAAAAGAGGACAATGCAAAGGCTAGGTGGGAAGTCAAAGTATCACCAAGCTAACCCACAACACCCCATCCATGAGAGATACAGGCAACAATGAAACCAATATTCAGAAATGATCCGTATGGCCAAAGCAGAACACTGGATCGAATGGCTGGAAGGTATAGACGAAGTGAGCATCTGGCAGGCAAGTAGGCTAATTACCGCACCGGAAACCAATGCAGGAAAAGCAAAAATCCCCACACTACAAGTAAAAGACCTGATAACGAAACGAGTAACCAAAGAAGCGGTGGACAACAAAAGCAAAGGTCAACTATTTTATGAAACCTTTTTCCCGCCCCCAAACCCAGAGATGC
>QLOK01001994.1:0-24681 GCA_003313805.1 Tricholoma flavovirens
GTGCACTGGTAACAGGGATGATATGATGAACTTGAAACGTGAACATCGGAAAACCTCAGAGTTCCGAGTGGCTGAGTGTGGAATTGAACCTGGGATGTAACACATTATTATGTTGTAAAGATGTATATAAAATGGTCAATACTGCATGGTGCTAGAAATTATGAACAATTGTTTAATATAGATGTAGAAATGGGCCCATGTGCAGCTGTCTAGCAAAAGACAGGGAAAGTTAGGGGAAGATACAACTCCACTAGAGGATAAGGGTTACTTGATAAATCTTGAAAGTCACAAAGAATATTTTGATGCAGACTACAACCCTGACTGTAGAAATGAGCCCATGTGCAGTTGCCTAGCAACCAGCTAAGGAAAGTACAATTCCATTACAGTATGAAAAGGAGTGGACGGTGCACTGTATATACTGTACACTGATTACAGGGAACCTTCATGCAACTTCAATATATCACCCTGAGAGGCAAGTAACAAAATGCATGTACTTGTCCCACGTAACTTGTTGCTGGTCTAAATGTAATTGGGATTACAAGGTATTACAGGACATCTTTCTCGGCGGATACACATATACAAATAGGGCAGGAGCATCGCACGCTCTTTTGGTTCACTGATGCTCCCCAATCTGTTGTCCAGGCACCTTGAGATGCTTGGGTTATGAGGACCCATGCATAATAAACCCCTCCAAACATTCCCAGAATGTTTTGAATACTTACAGAGCCGGTAGTAGCTTTTTATTCCCAGGTATTGCATTTTGTGTTCAAAGATTGTTGTACAGCAAGTCATCCATTCCCTCTTTTTTCAATCGGACTTCTGGAAAAGGTTTGCATAGCATACACATCATAGGATCTCAATTAGTTTGAATATAAGGTTGTCTAGATGCGTCCATGAGATGTGTTTTCAAACTCTCTACCATTTTCAATCCCGCTACACGTGATAGTATAGATAAGAATTCATAGATTTGACCGGAAGAGACTCACATCTATTTGCCGAGTTAGCACATTGAACTTGTCACAATTGATGTCTGTAATCCCCCTCAGCCAAAGTCTAAATATCATTGCAAGGTGTTGTATATGCTAATTTCAATGCAAAATATCACTGGGTTCCAGGCACAATACAAACGTAATGGTATGATATAGATCAGCCTGAGCTATATGTGCTACTAATACGAATTGTACCTCCTACATTACTCTAGAGATAGAACGGAATTCCGTACACCACAGGGGCGGCACCTGTAAGATACTTCAACTTGCACGAATCCCGAGATTGAGCGACGGCGCTGACGACCGAGGTTGGCATGTCCCCTTGACGCACAGACCACTGCCTAATTCCGCTGGCACTCAAGTGCAACTTGTCAAACACCGACTGCGAGAATTTATCGATGTCCTTGTCGGTCACATCCCACAAGTTTGCCACTAGAGTGGGACTGGAGAGCAACAGATGGATCAACACTTCGTTTTCAGGCTTGATCAACGATGTCTCTTACCATCCCGCCAGCATATAATTGTATGGTGTCCCTAGACGATCAAAGTCTCCCATCTCGCGTAGGGCACCAGACGAACAGCCCCAAAGCATTGTCGCTGCGCACGTCTGCAAATTACGGATCTTATGAGAACGCAGATATTGTTCTCCTCCGCCATGGCCGAAGTACCTGTAACAGATATGAACGTCGGAAAAAAAAAACCCTACGAAAGGAGGTGCTCACACCACCAAATCTTGACCCTGAAGTGCATTGAGAAATTGCTGTTCACTAGGAGCACGCCCGACGATGCCTTGCCACCCAACCTGCTCCATCTCGGTTGCCCAACCCTTGAACCGGCTTTCTGTTCGACTGAGGTCTCCGCTCGGGTTTAAGACGTAGTAGCCCTTATGAGGATCAACCACTGCTGCCTGTAGCCTCGTCGGAGATCTTGACTGGCCCAGCGAATTGCGTTTCCAGTTCGCATATAGAATGCGGTCGTGCAAGAAATCTACGCTGGGTATCCGACTGACACTCCTACCGCGCAGAATGGGCAAACTCTCCCAAGGCAGTCCTTGAAGGTTTTTATCAAGTACTAAAAACATGTGTTCGTCCTTGACGTTAGACGCGGCTTGTTCCTGTCCCTTCTGAAGCTTGTGCCGTGACAGCTTCGTGGCACGATCTTCTAGAACAGTTCGAAGATCGACAACGACTTGCACAATATCGACCTCGGCGATCGCTACCGGCACTCCGTGGAACTGATACAGATCCAAAACAAAATAAACAAGATCTTCCAACTCTTCGTCCCTACATTTCGGAGATAGTGTCGAAAAACATTCGAGGATAGCGTCATCGAATGTCACTTGGCTTGGGAACTGACTCAGGCTTTGAGATGCCGCTCTTCTGTGAGTGCTTCCGCACCCCTTCGTCTTTTTGTCTTGAACATGAAGATTTCGGTGGAAGATCTTCTCGAATTGCGCCCGTAAGTCCTGTATTATATCATGTGTGATGCTTGGACGAGGACTTAGGATCGTCTGTGAGGTGTGAGCTTGGTCTGAACTGCAAGTGTAAAATAATCACCTTGAACGCGCCAAGCCAGCAGAACTCGATATTCTCCAACAGCTCCTTCATCCTGGTGTCTAGCTCCGCACGTGTCTTCCACCACGCTGTTTTGGCTTCTTGGTCGTTTGCCTTGATATGTACAGCTAACTTGGTCCCTTCATCGCTGAGTTGAACTATGTCTTTCAATTCGTCAAGTGCACCCTCAAAAGTTAGATGTTCTTCGTCCTGTCCACTCCCGCTGTCCCGGCGACCCTTTAAAGGAACGCAAAAAACGAGAGGGCTACGGCCGTCTTCTCCACCCTCTTGACGTGTAATGAACAGGGTACTTTTGTCCTCCGTGGCATTGATATGTACGACAGTCCAATTGGAAGGTAAACCGATCATTTGAGACGCCGATAGAGAAGATGGTTCAAGGATTTGAGATCGGTACCTCGCTCGAACGGCATCCCAATATTCAGCAAGAGGAATATTACCCGTAGCAGATTCATCCTCGTCGAAATCCAAGCCATCAGAAAACAATAGGTGTCGCGAGACATTGGGCCGTGGGCGGGGAAGTGAAACACCGTCGGAGTTCAGCAATGGCCATTGAAGATCATCTGTAGGCTGGTAGGGAAATTTGTGTTGTATTGCCTCCAACATTTCTCGTCGTAGGGTGATGGCCGCGGACGCATCTGCAGATCATAGTTGTGAGTCCAGCCCACTTCTAATAATATTAGTACTGTCTTACCTAGAAGACCTACGGCCAAAGCAGGTCCATTTGGACTAGACTTTCCGAGGGAGGTCTTGAAGGCGCGAATTAGAGCCAGCGACATGACGGTATCGCGAACATCAGGAACCCTCCCCCGTCGTGCAATCAGACTAAGATTTGCCCAGAACAAGGTTTCGGCACTGTCAAGTGTTCCAAGAATATCTTGACTTTGCGGGGGTAACGCGATTTCGCTCTTGGTAGACATACCCATCGGTAGGGCGATTGCTAGTTCATTAGTCTTAAGAAGGGTAATATTGTAAACAATCGACATACTAGATTCAGCCAGCGAACTCAAAAACATATCGGACCGAAATCGTCCATATACAGCATGTAGACTAAGTTTTGCCATGAGTGCGTTTTCTTCAGCCTGTGGAAGAATATTTCACAGCAATACAACAAAATGATTGCAAGCAGCCAACCTTCGTTCGGGAGGAGTGAGGCAGCGATAGGAATCTGTCAAGGAATTCTGTATAATCTTCCACGTTGTCACGGAGTAGCCATACTGAAGCAATTGCCTTAGCAAGGATAAAGACAGAGGGAAATAGAAGGAAAATACGCACTGCGTTGTCGGAGGACGGTAGCAAGTAACTCGGGAAGAATGATCTCTTTTGTAGGTTTGGACGGTGGAGAGGTTCCAATAGATCTTCGACTGATAAATGTTAAGAGACGGCCCGGCAATTCCAGGTTAAGGGAACACACCCGAATGCAAGGCCATCAAAATTCTTGAATGCTTGGTCCAATTCCTCAATCATGTTGATAGTCTCCTCGTAGAGCTCACTGGCACCCACAGGCTGTGCAGTTCGTTCATTATATACCCCGCGCAGACGATGAACATCGGCATTATCAATGCCAGGCGCATTCTTCAATAATACGCTGGCCTTCATCAAGCTATCGTGACTAGCTTCAAGTTGTCCTTGATACAGCTGGATCTCTCCCTTCTTTGCTAAAGCACGGGTGACCATGGTAGGTGCATTGAGTGATTCAGCTAAATCTTGAGCCTGTTGAGCGAAGTATTCAGCTTCACGAGCAGATCCCCGGTTCAGATACGCTTGGCTCAACGAAAATAAGATTACGAGCAGCCCTTCTGACACTCGCCATTCCAGTGCATCCATGGATGGCCGGCAGGGATATGTCTTGGCTGCAGGTTGGTCCCTCGATGAAGTATCAGGTTTGTCTGTAGGTAATACATCCCCCAGACCTGTCATCTGGAAGGGATTTGCGTCATCGGTAGCGCTCAACAATGATTTAGGAGGCGGGTTCAAACGCATAAGGGTGTCGACTGCTCTGTTCCAAAGCCGGAGTGATTGTAGCAAGCCATCGAAAGCCGCAGATGTTTCGTCCTAGATCAAATATGAATCAATTGATTGCCTCCGAAGTTAAGAAGACCTGCCTTTGAGTACTGGATCAAGGCAAAAACATAGGAGGCTATTGCCGCTCTCTCCAGACGCTTGACACGTATCTGTATCCGCTGGAGACTTGGTAATCCCTTGTCCTCCAAGTCGAATCTGTCGGATAGTGCGAGAGCTTCGCAATATGCGCTCGAACTTTAGAGGAACAATCAGAGTTATTGACTGCAACGAAAAGCAAGCAAGATACCATCGGGCGACATCCTCAGCGATGGCTAATGATTCAGCAAAGCGAAGGTAAAACAAGGCAACCGCCTCGTCTGAGACTTGCCCAGTCTTGACGGAGTTCAGCGTCTGGTTGAAGATCGAGGTGGCACGCTTCGTCTTACTGAGCTTGACATACTCGTGAGCCAAATCAATAGACGCCAGAACGTAAGCTAAGTAGAATTCCATTAGATAATATTGAAAAATGCTTCAACCTATCACCTACCATCACTTTGAATACCCAGATGCCTTTCACAGAGCTTCCGTACAGTGTCGAGGATGTGAACTTTGGAAAGGATAAGGGCAAGCAGGCCTGCAATTCGTGCAGTTGATTCTACAGAATCAAGATATAGTAATCGGCAGGGGATCATACATTGGGAGAAATACGTACGGAGGAGAGATATTAATCTCTCGACATCATCAAAAACTAGCAATGGTTTGACAACATCATTCTGTCGAGGAGGCGTCACAGCAGTCAACAACATTGGTCGCAATGCTGTAATACCAAATGGTGAGATAGAGAAATTTTACGTCACAACTACCATTACCTTTTCGACCCTTGGGTTTCGGAGTAACAGGCTCACGAGCAGGAAGGGGTTTTCTCATCGGACGCTGTCTCGCTGAAGGAACGGTCGTCGACTTTTTCGTAGCAATGGGTTGTTTCGGGGGAGTCTTCTTCACAGACTTCACCTCTGCGGTAATCATTGCCTTTAGGAACTTACAAGCTTGCTCCGAGTGGCGAGCAATGAGCGCACTCTGCTCAGCGTCCACGCGCCGATGAGCATGAAGTGCCAGCCAGAGGTGGGCTGACGCTTGGTACTGCGTACAGAACAGCATCAGTCTTGTGTCCTGTCCAAGATTCTATCTCTAGTACGTCAGGGAGAGTCCCTAGCATGGTGGAACAGGCGACTGACCTGAGACAAAAGAAGTCTCTCCACCTCGCTTCCCATTTCTTCGGGGGTACCAATTGCCGACAGAGCCTCTGGCCCCGCATGGTATGCAAACTCCAGACACTTGAGAAGAACCCGAGCACGTCTGACAGGCATATCTGGTACATAAATGGCCAGGGCATCCAACAGTAGTTGTCTCACAACATTCTGGATCCCCTCCTTCCATCTGCTGCCTTCCAGACTAGCTATCTGTCGTTCGAGAAGTGCACCAATGATGCATGCGTCATTGAGTTCCATGGATCGTAATGATACCGAGGTGGCATCTAACGTAAGCTCGCAGGCGCCAAGATAAGTCACCCTGTCAACCATTGTTGCGAGCTGTTTGATTGCGCTGGAATTATCGAAGAGTGAATAAAGATTGGTCTCGTTTGTTCTCCCGATAAATCCAGTTTTTAGATATGGGAAAGTCCTGATGCACTCAACGAAAGCTTCGAATGCTTGCTAAAAGCACACGACAGTTATAAGCTGCAATTAACCACAAGATAGACATACCACCGACCTTCCTGTCTCCAATTTTCGAATAACAAACCGCAAGCAACTCCCACCTCCGATACAGGTGCTCTTCCAACTGGCACCAGCCCTCCTCTGTTTTGTCTTTCCTATCGTCACCTTTCTCGCCTTCGATTGGCTTCTTCTTCCACATACCTAGGGCCTGCACCCCGAGCGTACACGCATCTTTCAAAAACCCGATCGCCGTTCCATGTCTGCCAGCTTGGTACATTATCGCCCCAAGATTATGGAATGCTCCTGAGACGCAGCGGGTATAATTGGCGGCGTCGGGGACGGGAATCCCCAGAAGCGAAGTTGCTCGGGTGAGGTGGTTGTGTGCGGGGATGTACGTTCGTGGGTCTGCCGGGTTAAGCACCGTTCGTGCGAGAACAAATAAAGTATCAAGACAACGAGTGAGGATATCTTCATGGGGTTTCTGCCTCGGGGGGAATGGTAAGAATATGAAAGGGAAGGGGGGGTCAACTAACCTTCCGCAAAGTCGCTTCGAATGTGTCAACTAGTGTTTCGAGTAGGACTTGCACAATTTCCCGACCATCATCTGGGGATTTGATTTCTGATGAGTCCAACATTACGATGGCGGCCCTTCTCGTTCGATCCAACGCTCTGTCCACTTTGGTGTTGATCCGTTGAGATTTTTCATCTGCGCCATCTGGCAGTACAAGGAATTCAACTAAACAGTTTTGTCTCCTGACAAGAGTGATCGTTTCTTGCGTTCGTTTGATCAAGTCTGTTAAAGTGTAAATGTATCACGAAGGTATCCACCAATTTGCTACTAACCTGGGCTCTTCTGCTCAAGCACAACGGTTATCTGTGACAGGGCGGCACATATCCTCGTCCCTTCGAGTCCGTATGTATCCTTGTTCCAACTAGCATGTTGTTTATTCTCGCCGCCGTTGTGGTTCCGGCCTGCAAGCCCTTCCACAAGTTGCCCATTTGACGGGTCAGATGGGGATGAGGCGAGGGCAGAGCCACCTATCAAACTCGAAATTCGATCTAGCACACATATATCGCCAGCCTGAAGTTCTAGTCAGAAACAATTTGTCGATCAATCCATAGATCAGGAACCTTCTTTGCAAATGCCATCCAATATTCACAAAACCCAATAAACCCTTTCCCAGCCATAAATGTATCCCTGTCAGTTCTTCTTTCCACACTATTCAGTAAATTAGAGCATGCCAATAGCACGACCGATATCGCCTCCTCTTCAGCGCATTCACGGGATTTGATAAACGCTCCTCCGAATCTGCAGACTTGATCCCAGAATGTATCTGGTTCCACAGTTCCAGCACTTGTGTGGGCTAGACAGGTTGTTGCATATGAACGAAGTTGGAATATTGTTTTGGGGTGGGATTTGCATGTCATACAAGCCTTCGTGAGGGCTGTATAAGCACGGGTAAGGGCGGAATCCAGTTGTTTGACAGGTAGCAGTGATAGCATCGGAATCCACGATATCAGAGAAGAGGTAGTTGTAAGAAACTGTGGGAAGTCTTCCAAACATCGCGCATCATCTTTTGTGTACCGAGCATGGGTAAAAACGGCATTGGTAACGATGATGAGCGCATAACTGAGATATGTTGAAGTAAGAGTCAGTAGTATGGTGTCGAGCGGAGCGCTGGATGGGATGGGTGTTGATAGAAGATGAAGTTTCGAAGGCAAAGAGGTTGGAGGAGTGACATCCAATAGAGAACAGAGCCTTGGTTGTAGTTCTTCCAATGCGCTCGTCGCGTCTTCGAACTGGCAGATCAAATGTTTAAGAGGGGAATAACACATGATGAAGTATCAAGACCCACCATCTCTAGCGCCACTAATTTCGTCAAAATACTTGCGGCTGCGCGTTCGACATCGACGTCGTTTGTGCGCATGTCACGCAAGACAGCCAAATGTTTAGCGGCGGAAGCAGCAGAGGCGGTAATATTCGACAAGCTCAAAGACGGTTTCAATTGGGTAGAGGCAGAAGACCGCTTCCACCCTGATTGTACGACGGTTGATAGGGCTTGTGATGCAGAATTTACAGAACGCATAGCATCTGAAAGACTCGGAAGCACCGAAGCCTTTTGCTTTCTCTTTGCATTTGAGATGGCAAGAGTGGTAGAAAGCTGGTCTGCCAACTGGTCCATTGAGATAGCTGGCTTCCTTGGTTGACGAATAGAATTTGTCCGACGTGTTGTTGAACTTGTACTAGGCATGGCCATATACTAGTAGTAGTTCACCGTTTCATACCGTTTTTGGAAATGATGTTTGATCTCCGCTCGACCGACACAATGAACTTAAGTATAGCTGGTGCGTTACAACCGCCTGCCGTGAAACTGTATATGAAGTTCAACCAAGAATTGGCTCTGCTCTCGCTCGACATTGCCTCACGATGCCTCAGTGTCATTCCTTCTCACGAAAGTCCTACCTCAAGCTGGGCGTTGTGCTTTTCGAGGAGCGGTGAGCTATGGATGCGGTGTATGGGAGAGTAGTGCGGGCTTGGTCGTGGAGAAAGCAGGGTTGGAATTTGCCAGTGAACGACCCCAAGAGCCTCCGTCTCCCTGAGATCTGGATCGAAGACTCAAGTTACTCTACATAGTTACGGTGCCAGCTGCCAAACGACAAACGCCAAACGCCAGAAAATGCCAAAATGGCAACTCAACTTTAAGCTCCCCTACTGCACCCTTTGTATCCTGCCCTGCCCTTCCGACGTCTGATCCTCCATCTCATTGCAGCAGCCTATCTGACCGATTGACTTCCGCAATTCGTTCGACTCTTCAATTGTTCTTCAACATTTCCAAATACTAGTGTTCAACTTTCACGTTGGCAACTTTGACACCATCCTAGAGTGCCCACGTTCCTCCCGACTCACCAGCAGGAAAATGGCGCAGATGACATCAATGATACTTCTGCTCACTGGCATGGTCGCGATGCTTCTCTGTTTTCTCGAGATACACGCAGGTACCATCCCAGAAAGAGTCAGCGAGTCCTGTACGCCATATCTACCTCACCTAACTACTGTATACGGTATACTAATTTCTACTTAAATAGCTTCAGCAAACATCCAGCCCCAACAACCAGCCCCACAAAAGCTGGTCTCGTGGCAAACTGCCTTCTGGACCCTCCTTCCTCTCGCACTCAATGCCATGACCCAGACCTCCATCTTCGACGTAGACTTTCCTTTTGGCGTCCTCTTCCCAACCCGCAGTTCACCGCTCATCTGCGCATTCGACATACTCCGTGTTCTCGTGCTACTCCCCCTATACATGTGTCTGGGTGCATCAGTGCCAGGTGCTGCGAGGTGTGTTGTCCGAGACACGACGTGGCAACGCCCACAAAGTATCGGCAGTGTGGTCGCCCCGGCCGCGGTGGTGGAAGGTGATAACAATCGTGATGAAAGAGTGGCGCTCACACTCGCTGAACAGCATCCGCGGGCTCATACCGTTCTGTTCGTTCTCGGTGTGTTACCGCAGGCCATCAAACTATTTAGCATGCGTGGGATCCCATTGTCACAGGTTTGTGGCGGCTTGTACCTGTCTTCGTTCTTGGTAGTCGCAGGCGTGGGCGCATTGGCGCGAAGTGCAGAGTATGAGACCATACCTCAGCCATGGATGACATTGAAGAAGAAGTTGATCGTCCCCAGGCCGGGATTGTTGATTTCAACGCTAGTGTTAATGCCACATGCGTGCTTCTGGGTATGGTGCGCACAGGCAGTGTTGCCCCCAGCCTGGAATGCTATGTCTACTGCCTATTTCATATCCTCACTGCCGGGGTCCATTTTGGTCGTGTTTCTGCTTTTCAGTTTGCTTCTTGATTTATCTTTTATTTTCTCTTCTCTTCTCTTCTTTTTTCTTCCTGACACAGGACACTTCGCAAACCTGGAGTGTGCAGCCTTTCTCTTTTCCTTGGCTTCGAGCTTTATGGCGTGTGGATATTTCTATTTCACTTACCCAGAACTTTTCTTTGTAGGGTTACATCTTGCGTTCCCGTTATACTTGGTATTGGTCTTCGCCCTTGTGGGCAGGGTAGCACCTGCTTGCCTTCTAGTGATTTTCTTTGCGTTGATAAATCTTGTCTCGTCCATTCTGTATTACCGTTTTCGATATGACCCGACGGGCACAGTGAAGCCTCTTTGGGCAGAAAAGCTAGGCTGACAATCGGTTAACACGAAGTCGGTGGGCGGTTTGGACCTGTAGATGCTTGATCAGACCATTGTAGTGTGCTGAATGAGGCGGGTTCGAGGTTTATACGTAGTAGAAGGCTGGAAAGATCGGCCGGGATATGTAGGTGGTGTGGCCCAAGAAAGGCCAAAGAGTGTCGACTTTGAAATCGATAAATGGCACAACGTCTAGGCAGGACTTCGTTTAAGTGGAGGTACAGTTGGCTGGAGCCTGGAAGGGTCAATTTTCGAATGGCGCCATCACGTGCACATCACTTGACCATCGATAGTCACCCATAGTCTCCAAGGAGGAATCTGAAGCTGAAGGACAAGCCAACCTATTGAACGTACGGACCCGTTACCGCCCAACCCGTCGAGTATGGGATAGCTCGTCTCCGCGAGGGACACTAGGGTCAAATAGTTGAACCACTTGCATTCCTGTCACTGATGCAGTGGCTCTGGACTCAAGACCATGCCGATCCGATTAAGACTTCTCAAGATTCATGCTTACGAGCAGTTGATCGTTTTGTGCCTGCCCCGAACGCTGCGCTCTCAAGTCTCCGTCAGCACGATTTTCAACTTTCACGACACACCTGTTTGGGCGAATGACATAGCCCGGATTGTTGGACTAGTGCCTTGTGTAGCCAGTGTCGAAGACGTTATACGCTGGATTGAAACCCCGGTTGACGCTCCAGCAGTACTTATCACTACCCACCTCTTTAGCCCGGACGTCATGATACGGTGGAGTTCATCTTGATCGAATTCAACTGTGGCATCTGGGAACGCTCCTTCAAGCTAATGAGTCAATTAAAGTCCTTCACGGTTGGTAACAAACCATCCCCGGGCCTCAGCGACGCGGGAACGATTAGCCATCATCCATGCTCTCACTTCTCTGAATCGAGACCACTGGTTTAAACAGACGGTGTCAGTTAGCTTTGTCACTGTCCTCAGTCCATTAAGAATCTCGTCCCACCAACACCAGAAACCCACCAATGCCACAGAAAAACACCGCACCCTCCGCTTCGTAGGTGGCTACCCACTCGCCTCCCAACCTGAAGTTAGTTGCCAGCAGGGCTATTGATGCGCTGGGCCCAAACGTCATGCCAGCATCAATCAAACTGGATGCATTCAAACCCCACTTCATTTCTGAGCATGAAGCTAGGAATGTTCTTCCACCCGATGGAGCATGCTCTCGCCCGCAAGCGAAAAGCAAGCGAGATGGATAGTTGACAGGGTATTGGTTTACAAATGTGTAGGTTTTCCGACCAATGTACTAGGCATAAACAGCCATTCTCCCCTACTAAAGCGCAGTCTCAGCCATGTATTCGCTGTAGTAATGGTGACATGACACCGAGTAAATCTGATGTAATTATAAATAAACCACCTGTCAAGAGTGTGCTATGCTGCACAGCCACGTCTCTTGACGACGCCGACGACGATGGCGACGAAAGTGCATCGTTCGCCTTCGCCATTATCCTTCGATGCAAACAGACTTTCGTCGCACAGTATGGTTTCTTCTTCAGCTGCTTCATTCCAAACAGCTCCTCTCACCGCCTCGTCCTCCGTTCACACAATCCATTCTCCTCTTTCTCAAGAGATCCATATCCTCCAAGTCACCGACCTAGACGACACCGTCAAACTAGAGAGAAACGCTGTCCAATTCACTCGTATCATGGCTGGTCCTCCTCCTCCTTCCCCGCCTGCTAGCCTAGAACAGCATCCAGGATACCAAGATCCAGAGCCAACTTTAGAACTTCACCGTTCTTCAACTGACACTTATCGAACCGTAAAAGCATTACCAACTCCTCCCCCAACTTCCCTGCCCTCCCCTGAACCATCGCCCCCAATCCCAATCCCAATCCCAACCCGACCTAGCCCTCCAACCCACTCTAAATCTAGCCTTCACCTCTCCTCGGATGGTTTTCTCCAACCCCCACCACCAACAATCCTCCGTCCAACACGCCGCAATACTACTGGATCAACATCTACCATCCCACGGCACACGTCGACTTTCCCCCCCATGACCGGTGAACTTGAATCCGATATCCAGATTCACGCTGAAAATATTAGGAGGGAACGGATGTCTAAACGTGCCAAACAGCTGCAAGAAGCTGAAGCGGAAGCAGAGGCAAAATTGATTAGGAAGGAGGAGAAAGAGGGCGTTGTCCTCGTGGGCAACCTCATCGGGGAAGGCCATGTCAACTATGTGCTCATGTACAATATGTTGACAGGTATCAGAATCGGCGTATGTTATCTACTCCTTTCTTTCCATCACATCCTATCTAATCATATTCCAGGTCTCCCGATGTCAAGCAAAAATCAAACGACCCTTGACAGCCGAAGACTTTACAGCTCGACACAAATTCTCCTTTGACATTATCGGCAACGAACTAACACCTTCCGCCAAATACGATTTCAAATTTAAAGACTACGCTCCCTGGGTTTTCCGTTCACTGCGCGAGGACCAATTTCTCCTCGACCCCGCAGACTACCTCCTCTCTCTCACATCTAAATACATCCTCTCCGAGCTCGGTTCCCCCGGAAAATCCGGTTCATTCTTCTACTTCTCTCGTGACTACAGATTCATCATCAAAACAATCCACCACTCCGAACACCTCTTCCTCCTCCGCATCCTTCCAAAATACTACGAACACGTAAAATCTAACCCCCACACCCTAATCTCACGATTCTACGGCTTGCACCGCGTTAAACTCCCCCGGGGGCGTAAAATCCATTTCGTAATAATGAACAACCTCTTCCCCCCACACCGCGATATCCACGAGACGTACGATCTGAAAGGGAGTACCGTAGGCAGAGAATACCCTGAACCCCAAGCAGAGAAAAACCCACGTGCTGTTCTGAAAGATCTAAACTGGATAAACCGTCGTAATTCCCTCGAATTGGGACCGGAGAAGAGGGCTTTGTTGGAGGAACAAATCAGGCGGGATGCGGAGTTCTTGAAGAGTGTGAACGTTATGGATTATAGCTTGTTGGTCGGGATTCATAATATGAGGAGGGGGAACAGGGATAATGTTAGGCGGAATACACTAAAGGTGTTTTCTCCGGATTTACCGGTCCATCGTATCCCGCATAGGAGGAGGGCTGTGGGGCAGAGTCATAGTCATGGGCATATCGGACATGGGGGAGGGCATGGGCACGGGCACGGCGGGCATGTGGCTTCCCCAGAAGCAGTGGCCATGCGTCGAGCGATCTACCGAACCTCGGACCCTAAACGGTTAGGCGACAACATGCTCCCTGATTCCGGCGATGCGCAAGGGTTACAATTGGGGGACCGCCAGCATTTGATCTTTTACCAGGACGAGGGGGGGCTGAGGGCTACGGACGAAAACAACGAGGTGTTGGATACGATTTATTACTTGGGCATTATTGATATTCTGACGCCTTATGGGGTGGCTAAGAAGGTGGAACATTTTTGGAAGAGTTTGAACGCGGATCGGGTGAGTTGGGGTTGCGTTTGGGTTGCGTTTTGGATACGCTGATGCTTTGTTTCTTAATAGCATAAAATAAGCCCGGTCCAGCCGGCAGAATATTCGGAACGCTTTTTGGCGTTTATGAGGGCTATTATGAGGGGGGGTGGGGGCGGGGATCGGTTCAAGGCTGAGTAGTCTCTTCACGCCTTGTATATGCGTGTTCGCCTACCTTGCAGCTGGCCTCTTTTCGAGGCTAACTAGCCCCGTACGTCGACGAGTGTACCTCAACATACAGACGTGCACCGCACTTACTACTACCCTATGAAGCGAACCGCCATAACTCCAGCGATCGGGACCTCCACCCAGCGCGTGGCTGGTCTGGCTCGGTTAGCTTAGCATTTTCTCTGCACTTCCTCGCATTTACAGTACTGCCTCCTTGCGCTCCCCCGCACTCGCACACATTACCCACATTCATTGGTTCCACGCACTATACCTGCATACCTGCTCCACACTCGTTCAAGTTTCTTCTTATTGACATCTGCTATGGACACTCGTACTTCGAATTCGTATCATCGGTATCGTTCTTTTACTTATTGCAGTTCACCACTAACTCGCTCACTCCCTCATCCCCATTTTGTTTGATTCATTACATGCAAAACCTTTATCCCATTATTCCATCTCTATTATTTATAATACATGCATAGCATCCGTCACCCGTCCTCGTCTGTTTTTGGTCTTATCCCAATTTTTTTTACATATTAGGGTTATGGGTAACCTACAGGCCTGGTTGATGTGTATAATAACTTGGGGTCTGTGGTCGTTTATACCGTAATACTTGGTTGGTTACGGGTCCAAGTTATACATAAGCAATAGATTTGTATCGCGTCTATCATTCGTCAGTCGTGGTCACTGGGATTCATCATTCCGATTCGTCCTCTGCCTGGACAGGTTTCTTGCTGCGTGCTTTGAGATGAAAAGATCAGCAAATCTATAAGATAGGGCAAAGGGGTTCATACATCTTACTTTTTCTCGCAGCACGTTTCTTGGCAGCAGCTTTCTTCTTCCCGACACGTTTCTCCAGTGCCTGGTCTTCCTCGCCTTGCAACTTGTGTTCCTCGAGGATCTGCTGGAGTTGAAAAAGGTAGTCCAGTGCCAGATGGATCTTCATACCTTTTCAAACTCGTCGAGTTCAGAGTCAGGTTTATCTTTAGACTTATTTGCCCGAGCCTATTCAACAATCAGAAATGACTTTGACAAATGAAGAACCAAAGACCACGCACCTTTACCAGAATCTCCGTGAATCGTTCAAATACCTGCCCTTCATGTAGTTTATCACGATAATATTGTAGACCTTCGATGAGCTTCTTTACTGATCGTTCCGATTTGAACGGGAGCAGCGAGAGACAGAATGCGATGTCGCGCCATTGTCGAGGATCCTCTGAAAGTTGGAATCGCTGGCAGAGCTTCTCAATGATGTTCTCTGCTTGTTTTTCCTGTACTGCGGGTAAGCTAGTTCAGTCATTCGAGTGCTGTTCTGACTGACTTTCTCGATAAATGTGAAAATGTATTTTAGAATGCTCTTGAACGTTTCTTCGTCGACAGCGTGCTCGCCTGTCGATAAGTGGCTGATGACTATTGGGAATTGAGAGTATAAGCAAAAAAGTAAAAAAGCGTAGTACGACGAGTCTTACCATCAGGCAGATTGTTGTAGATAGCATTCTCCTTGCTGGAAAGTTCCTTGAAGAAGAGCTTTGCGAGATCCGCAATCCTGGGTTCGGGATCCTCGAGACACTTAGCCATCTCACCGAGTTGGCCCTTCACCTTAATCATCCCATTGAGGATCAAGTGGGTTAATACCATGAGCGTGTTCTTCTTGACCCGAAGATCCTTATCGGAGAGGCCCTTGTATAGTTCGTTGCTGTTCTCGTCAACGATATTGCTGAAAGAAACAGCAACATCTCCGAGGGCAATGACAATGTTACTTTTGATGTCAGGGTCTTTGGATGTCTCGAGGATCTTGAACAGCAGGCGATGGTGCTGGTCGCAAAATTGCGAACTGACGCAGAGGAGTTTGCTGAATGAGAGCGTCGCTGCGGCTCGCAACGTCCGGTTCTGTTACAATTATTACTCGTTGCTACAATCTTGTAGGAATTCGTAACGCTCACCTTGAATTTATGTGGGCTACCACATATATGGACGATCATAGGACCATAGATAGCCAACAATGACTCGGGCCCGTACAACAATTCTGTTTCTCGAACAGCCGCAATTCGTTCTCCGATTTCGTCCTCTGCATTGCCCGCAACCTGATCAAGCTCCTCGCCATCTTTGGAGGCCTGGTGGTTGCTCTCATTTGCAGCTTTCTTCTCGGCTAAGGAAGATGGTATAGTGAGCACAAACAATTGTATTCAGCTAACACATACCAACTTGTTTCTCATCCTTCTGCCGCTTCCACTCTCGCTCGACCAGTTCGAGGAAGACAATATGCTTGATGGCGACATGTCCAACGACAAAAAGCAGTTGGCTCAACTCAAAGGCATCCCCCACATCCTTTTGGCTGTCTTCTTGAGTGGCCTCAGGCATATTGGCCACGTCGTCGGACCCACGGGTCGTATCACCAGGATGATCTTCTTCCATAGTCTCAGGGTCCTTTTCTGCCGGAGGCTGTGACTCAGACGTTGGCTTGGGAGTCCGACTAAATGCCTTGACCGTCAGGTTCTTGATGAGATCATTACAAAGGATATCGGGATGTTCGCCGAGTGCATAGATCGTGTTAATTGCTTGTTCTGCGAGACCAAACCAGTCCTTGGACCGGCATGGAAGTTCCACCGCAGCTTGCAGCTTCCGGAAAATTGGGTAGTCCATGTCGTAACGCAAGTTTTTGTCAATCAAGGAGCCTGTTGAAGATTTGGTTCGTCATGAATATTCGTCATGAATGATGTAGAAGTTCACCTTTGACTTTCTTAGCACTTCCATTCAAGCGTTGTAATGCAACACAAGTGTATCGAGCAAGCGTTAAATCAGCCTGGTGATGAGAGGTCAGCAATTGAAAAGGAGGACCGTACTATTAAATACCTTGCCGAAAGGACCCAGACCAACTTTCAACATAACGTCAACTTTGTCGCTCAATATGCTTCGGGTTGCCAATGCCAACATCCCCAAGATGATAATTGCTCCTCGTCGTTGAGGTTTAGGCAATTGTTTGTCGGAACCTAGTGGAAATTTGAACACGCCAACAGGCACCTAGATATGCTTGGGACTAACTGTAAATTTGCCAAAGCTTGGATGTGATGTCTTGGTGGACGTGACCTTCGTCCATCATAATCCTCATCATCTCTTCCAGACTCGTCAGCTCCGCGAGTGTCGCATCGTAAGTAAGCCTAGAAAACGATTTCAGCCAAATGGTTTGTGAACTAAAACCTCAGACCTCAGACGTACTCAATCATATTCTTCGCAATTCGGTTGACTTGTTCCTTGGGGTTCATGTTTGGCAAGGCGTCGAAATACAAGTTTCGATAGCATTCCAAAAGTCTCGAACGAATTCCCTTCACCTCCTTGCCATCCTCCGCCGTAGAAGAAGTGTTATCCTTCGCCCATATAAGATGCAACATCTTCTTGATGCCCATCTGCGTCCACCGAATGTGTCAGCATGTTCTGCTTTCATAAAGGTGGATCGGACGCATTACCATAGCAGTAGAAAACTTGTACTCGTGAGCAACCCGGAAAAACTCTATAGCTTCAAGTACTTCGGGCTTGTTGGTAGAACCGAGCAGGTTACACATCGTTTCCATAGCACCTTCAATTTGTCGAATGAAATTTAGCGCTTCGACATAATACTTCTTCCGCAGCCGCAGGTGGAGGATCTCGTCAGTCTGCAAAGCCGCAAGAGCCTCCTGTTCGCTGGAGAGAGCTGCTACGTCTAGCTGAGACTTCCGCGGCCCCAGCTTAGAGTGCTTCTTGGACTTTTTCTTGGGAACATCGTTCTCTTCACCGTCTACGGACATGGGTGGTTCGTCTGCTCCTGTGTCATGCCCTTCGTCGTCATCTTCCGGGTCGCCTTCTGCATCATCTACGTCCATCTCGTCGTCAGCCTTCTTCGACCTGATGACAATGGTCAAAAAAAAATACAAAATATGAAGATATGAATGACACTTGCTTTTTCCTCTTCTTCTTAGGAGACTCGCCTTCCGCTGCATCACCTTCCTCCTCGTCCTCCCCCTCGTCCTCCTCTTCATCTCCTTCTTTTCGTTCAACAGCCTTCCCCATTGCATCATCGACTTTCGCCAAATCCTTCTTCACAACTTGATACTCTGCCTCCCATACATCCAGCTCCAAAAATCCGCCATGCATGAGTCCATATGGATGCGTGAGGAGCAACTTCACCAACAGCGCTGCTGCCCCTTTCCTTACAGTAGCGGCTTTGTCATCCAGCGCGGCAATGGCAGCACGAGTAATCGTGAGCCGTTGCTTCGGAAACTTGTGCTTCAAATCACAACATTTCGATAGCACCGAAAGGACCTTAGTGCGAACGTAGGACGAGACATCCATGATTCGCTCAAGAAGAAGATCGTACAATCCGTTGATCTGCTTTTGGGTCTGACCCTTGTCTGCCCCATCGTCGGCTTCGGTGTCAACAAGTTCGGCGATGAGGTGTCCAAGGACTTCGACGATAGCAATCCGCATTGGATAAGACTAGAGGACAATGAGAAAAGTCTCCATCAATAAATGACAATGCCTACATCTGAATCTAACTGGCTGAGGAGAAGACTGAGTTGTTTCAAAATTGATCTCGGCGCGAGCTCAGCGAATCGAGTGAGGAACTTAGCAAATGCCCGCGGCCCCTTCGCATCCTGCGCATTGAAAGTTTTCGCCGCGATTTCGCGAAGTATCTCGTCCCCGAGCTGAGCGTGGTCGTATTCCTTTGCGAGGATAGTCAAGCATTCGGCCATGGGCTCTGAGAGATGCTCGTAGAATTGCAGCGATTGCATGATTGTAATCTGTACACCCAGCGAGTGGGCATGGTGCTTGACAGCAAGGCAGATAACTTTGTAGACGCCCAACTTGATCTCTTGCACTTTCATGTACTGTTCGCTTTCCGTGATATGATACGCGGGACGCACCATACATCTATATTATTCTCTCGTTAAGATTATTCCCTCACAAAAAAATACAGACTCACGTAACGAAGGCGTCCCTTTCAGCCGTAGTCGTCCAAATTCGTTGTGTCTGAAGACGGAGCACTTTACTGATCAGCGCGAGGGTTGGGGGAATTTGATTGATCCACATCCAGTTGTCGCTCTTTTTCTGAGAAACTGTCTTGGACGGTCCTCGAACGCCAGTTTTGCCACCCCTGCCTTTACGTCCTTTGGCAGTTGGAGCGGAAGGAGCTTCGTCGTCGTCCGATGCTTTGACCTTTTCTGCAGCTGTCACGAACCAATGCAAAAGAAAGGCATACATCTCCAATGGCGTCTTGTGCGACATATATCCTTGCTGATCTCCTTGTTCCACATCTCTCATAGTCGCATCCAATTCAGCTTGCAAGCCGGATGTAATGGAGTCTAGTAACTTGCTCATGATTGTTCCATGGACACTTTCTGGGTGTTTCAAGAGATATCTGTACACGTCGAATACCTCTGGATCCGTTATGGCATCGCTGGACTCAGCCACGGCTTCGACCGCAACTAAGACAAACGTCAAATCAACAACCAGCAAGCGAGTGGCTCAGAGGTTACCTTCCAAAAGACGTGCGGGCTCTTCATGGGCTATGCTTTCTTCGTTTGGAAGCTCATAGCTGTCAATATCTTGAAGAGCTTGGTACTCCTCTTGCAAGTCAAAATTATAGGACATAACTTGTAGTAGTAGTGGTTCAAAAACAAAGCACGCGTCTATCACGTGCGACGCGTACGACGCGTGCTACTATCGCAGCTGATTGTGCACTTTCGCTTTCAAGATTATTATTCCGCACAACCTTACTTATACAGTGACGTATGCCGTACGTACCCTGCACCTTTTCCCACTCACGTCCGAGTCGTGCACTCGTTGTGCTGCAAGTTGCACTTGCAGCACCGCGAAAGCAAGATTAACCATCCCCAGAATTCAAGTCCTTCACACAATCTAGAGCTCATGAGACATTTCCGGGACGAGCGCTAAGGCGTCACTTCAGGACGGTATTTTCGAAGCCAGAAACACATTCCTGGCTCTTGTATGTTCTCATCAACGGTACGAGGAGATCAGAACAATCGATGGCTTCCAAACAATGTGGTGATTGGCGCCAGTTTGTCAAAGTCGATACTTCGCCTCGCGATCAACACGAGGAAACCCGCAGTCACTTTATCCGTTTGTTGACCTGTAACAACTTTGCATGATCTTTTCGTGTGGCCGATGGCGACCGACCCCGAGTCCGCAAATGTAGAGCCAGAAGAATCCATCAATCCTCCTGAGCGAGACCAGACTTACTTTCTCAAATTCGCCACTTTCGAGGTAAGAAAGTGTCCCTCGTTAGACATAGCGGTTGTATAGACGGACGGATCGCCCCAATGTCTAGATAGATAACCACCTCTTCCAAGTACCAACCTATCACTTCGCTCGGAATGCAGACTTTTTGAAAGCAATCTTCTCGCACCCGGAGCCAACAGGAAGTGATCTAGAGGGATCAAGCGAAAGTATGCCTCTGAAGCTTGCTGGAATCAACAAAGAAGATTTCAAAAAGCTTTTAGAAGTGATGCACCCACTGGCACTGTAAGCTCTGGTCCTTAAGTTGTCCTTTCTATTTGGCGGGTAAAATTTCATGTAGCGACACCACAACTCCATGGTCAACTATAACAAAACAAGGATGGATTTCCAGTTCTGAAACTTGCAACGAAATGGAACTTTTATGCATTCAGGACTCTGGCCCTCGAAAGGCTAACGGAGGAAAACCTGAATCCAGTTGAGAAAGTGTTGTTAGCCAGAGCATACCGCATTCCACAGTGGTTGCATGGGGGCTACGATGCGTTGGTAATGCAAGATGAACCGTTATCCCTGCTGGATGCAAAGGAAATCGGATATCCTATTGCGGTTCGCGTGTGCCAGATACGAGAGCAGATTCGGGCCACAGCGTTCAATCACGGATATAGTCAACTGTCGATTATCAGTGCACGCCAAGCCATAGACAAGGAGTTCAGAGAGGAACTGCGAGAAATAGGAATGGTATATGGCGAAATCGGGGAGCCAATTGGGGGACCAATCAGGAGACCGAAGAAGAAAGCTAAGAAGTATAAAGGTCGTTGAGTGTGCATCCCATTGATGCAGAAGCAATATACATGGAATCAGAGTCACCTTCAAAGTCAAGCCGGATTGCGAGATTTTTCGATTCGGATTTTATCCGTAAAACCTCGATAGAAACCCAAGGTGCTGGATAAAAGATCTAAGATGCAACAAGTACTAGTAAAGTCGCTGGTCCAACCGGCCAAATAACAGAAGAAACTCAGTCCCTAAAACCTGAACTGACTCAGTGAGCGGCGCGGGGGATCATTTACCCAGTGATCCGTGACCACTCAAAGGCCCGAAATGTCAATCGATTGATGCCGCATAGCATTTTTGCAAGACCTTGTGTTCTTCTCACCGTGAGTCAGCACGAGGTTACTCGATATCGTATCCAGCATCTTGCGTCGTAGTTGACAATGGCTCCTGACACACCAGTAGAGTGCTCCAGTTCGAGCCAGCGTTTATTTCCTCTAGCCGGTCGTCTTTCAGGTAAGAAGGCATCAGCTATCTTGACAAGGGATAAGGGAGAGGGGAGACACATACCCTGTAGGTTGAAGATGGACTCTTCAAAGTGCCGAAATATTACTTTGCTCAGAAATCGGACGTGTTCGAATCCATGTTTTCGGTTCCCCAGCCACTAGGAGCTGATCTTGAAGGATCAAGCGAAAATACGCCTTTAAAACTTGAACAGGTCAGCCGAGCAGATTTTCGGAAGCTGTTAGAAGTGATATACCCACTGTAAGCGTGAATTCTTCTCGTATCGATCGTATAACAAATGTCATGTAGTGAGGTCGCAGGGACTCCGTGGAGCACGATGACCACAGAAGGATGGATTTCAGTTCTCAAACTGGCAACAATGTGGGACTTCAAAGACATTCGGGTGTTGGCTATAAACAAGTTGACTAACGAACCGATGGAATCATTTCAGAAGATTTTGCTCGCTAAGACATACATGGTTCCCCAATGGTTGCGTGCTGGGTACAGCGAGTTGGCACTGCGATGGGATGTGCTGTCCTCGGCAGAGGCTGAGCTAATGGGTTACCCGACGGCGATTCTTTTGTTTCAAGTACAAGAGAAAATCAAGGAAGATAGGTGGACAAATTCGATGGACATTCGTGATCTATCCGAGATCATTGAAGAGATATTTGAGAAGGAAGTGCAGGCGATGGAGAGCGTGTATAATGCGTAGTGGAAAGACGGGGATTGGTCACGTAGGATCCAGAATCATGTATAACTTAAAACTGGCTAGGCCTAGATCTTGAACAATATCATAGTCAAAGTCACCATCTCAAGTTAACTTCCCAAGAGTACCGGCCACTCACAAGCATTTCAAAAGAGGATGGATTTGTTCTAACCTGGAAACGATATCCTGTCGCTGGTTCAAGTTGACAAGCGGATCGATGGAACCAGTTGAGCAAATCTGCTCGTTAAGACGCACATCGGCGTACCGGCTACTATGCCCTAACAACACGAAGTGATGTGTTGTCTTCGGAAGAGGCTGAGTAGATTGGATACGAGACAGCCTCTTGGGGACGCCGCGTGCGGAACTGCGGGTGTATATCAACAGCGCCAAAAGGACAGAAAGTTCAGATGGTAGGCACTTGATACTTAAAGTAATAAACTAAACCCAAGCCTTAGGCTCCGAAGAGGTGTTAGCAATGATCAACCTAGGAGAACCTTCGCTCGTATCCTCTTTCGCTGGGCTAAGTTGACGAGTTTGCCAGAGCCTTAGGCTAGACTCCGAGTCGCTACTATTCGTTGTCCCGCAGTCTAACTTAGACGAATCAGAGGCCTGAGATAAGGATGGTCGAAGGGGGTAGACGGCTGGTTAGTTGAACTGGAAGCTTGGAGGAGCGTTCTGGATGGCGAATCCCGGGGTTCGGTCTTTCTTTCCAGTCGACTCGCTTATCTTTCGCTATAGGATGGCCATCAGGTCTACAAGATACCGAGTCTGAGCCATTGCGCGGCATGGTCCATGTAGCATGGTGCGCCACCGTGCCGGGAGAATTTCGTGGTCGTAAGGCTCCGAGTCGTGGTGGTATTTAACTTGAACAGGCCCTGGCATCGGTACCGTCAGGCACTTCTTTCACGGCGGCCGCGGCCAACGTCGGTGAATGAATCAGTCCAAGCACTGGCACATTCAACCTCAGGCAACAATTTATCAGTTCTGGTCATCACAGTTACTGTCGTTCCTTCTGAATAAACTTGAAGACCTTCGATTCCTGTTTGTTCGTTTTGCGAAAATGTTTATCATCACGAAATTGAGGAGAAGTTGATAAATGATTATCAATGAATGTAAGACCTAAAATATATAGAATAAGTATCATTATTGTAGGTGATCTTCTATGCATATGTAAAGCTAGGTTTGCATGGAGATTTTGAAAAAGTTAATCAGAATGTGAGGGTTGACCACTTAAACTCAGAATGACGAAGGATAACAAGCACTCACAGCTTGGGGAGGGGCTATCATGAGCATCATGATATACTATTCCTGGCGCTGGGTTTGAAAGTGGGTAAGTGTTTGAAAACTCAATATTGGACCTTATTCCCGTGTGCTCAGGACCTCAGGATTCTCGGAATAGGTGCGCATAGTATCTGTTAGTATGCCTATAAACTTTATTTGAAAGAAATCAGCCCAGTTTTGGTGAAACTACAGGTACTGTAGGTGAAATTATTCCTGATTGGGAAGAAACAGCATTGGGACGGTCTCTATAGAGCTCAAACAAAATTTTTTTTTTACATACATGATCCTTATGTAGGAGACAAGCTCTCTGCAAATTCCGGTGACCAACCATGGACTGTAACGTGCTGGACAGAGAGTTTGAAAGGAGCGTGACAAGTCCTGTTGAGCGGAGTTTGAAAGACACATTGCACAAGTGGACGCGTCGCGTCTTCAGTTGTTTGTTGATTGCCTTCCTGTCCTCCCCTGATGGCATGCCATGTGAGGAGTTCCACGCCTTCAAAAGCTTCTCTAGCTCAAAAAGGGAAGAGATCATCCAAGAAGGCATCGAGCTCCTCCGCAGGCAGGCCAAGCCTAACCTCAGTGTTGCCATAGCAAGCAAGTAGCAAGTCGATGATCGTCCGAGTCGATGTGCGCGTAAACGCTGTGCGATGATAATCGATAATGCGGTCGGGAACTGAATCGGCAGGCCTGGGAATGTGACTGATGTGACTGATTTTTTTTCAAACACCCACTTTTTGCTACTCGCGACACCGGCAACATGCTTTCCACTGCATATCCATACATATCTAACAATATTTTTATATACATAGATGTAGTAGAACCATATGTACCTCCCACAAAAACTCCGAGGCCAAAATTCGCAGGAAAGCACAAGTCCGAGACGAATTTTCAAAAGTTTTCAAACACCTACCCAAGGATAGTACAACATTCGGTTGGGTTGTCAGCTGTGATGATCATTCAGCCACATGGGACATGTGAGTCAAATTTGTCTTGCAGATTTATGTGAAGCTCATTTGAAATCCAGGGAGATTTTACACTGTTGGAATTGGTCAGACAATTATGTTGTA
>QLOK01002000.1:0-10134 GCA_003313805.1 Tricholoma flavovirens
TCTGCAAAACCTAGCTGTATGCCCCAATTTTCCACAATTGAAACATTTGATCAGGGGATGTCTCCCTGCATGATCTACATCCATAGCATCTGATGCATGCTGACTAATACTTGACTGATTAGGAAGTGTCACTGCCATGGCCAATGGCTGTGCCTTCATCTCAGGTATGATCAACACCTGTCCTTTTGCAGAACTTCCTCCTGATGACTTTCCAAATTTAGAACGTGCATGCATAGTATGCGGGTGTAGCAACTTCAACTCAGCTTGCTCTTGGCGATACTGCCAATCAAGCGTGAAAGCCCATTCATACCACTCCTCCAATGTTGTAGGCATAACCAGTAGTTGATATATAGACTTGAACAAGGATGGATTAAGTCCTGCCTTCAAATATTCAATTAACTCAGTGTCTCCTAAATTGGTCTGTGAAGCTTCGGCTTTAAATTGCAAAATGAATTCATCTGCTGAGGAAGACCCTTGCTGCATGGTCTTCAATTTTCCTACTGCTGTTGCCTTCAGATTAGGATCTCCAAATTGAGCTTCCACTTTATCCAAAAATCTTGAAAACTCTTAAACGGCTTGTGGCCCTGAGCAATTTGATTGATGGCTTTGTTTCTCCAACATTGTGCCTTTCCCCCTTGCATATAAGATAGTGTGAACATTATTTTGGATTCAGTTGTACAGAATTCAGGTTTGCAACCTTTAATACACAATATAATAGAACTAATAAAGGATATAGTATCCTTCATCATTCCATCAAATAATTGTGGCAGTGCGAATTTAGGTAAGCGAATTTTGCCATCTCCAGTATTCTGTGACAACTTTTCTTCATGATGAGATAAAAATTCATCTACCTCTTCCTCCACAGTAGGTGCCAGCTGGACAGGGTTTTGGAGCGTGACATAATTTACTAGTTGAGAAAGTTGTGTAGTGAGCACGTCAACCTTCTCTTCCAGAGTAAGATCGCGATTAGCGGGATCGGAAATTATGTGATCGGTCATGATGTAGTTGCTAAAAATAAAACCTAATAAGGTTCTTTGGCTTACTCAGGACCTGTTCTTCGGCAATCCAATTCGGCAATTACTACACTAATGCAAAAGGCCATAACTAGTACTAAAAATAGTACACTAAACCAGAGCCGAACAGTTGTCTGGTTGCAGCTGTCCTACAGACGAGTACTGCCTTTTGAGCACTGATGACCACAATATAAGGTGGTGCTGATGCATGGATTATGAAGTGAAAGAGATTACATAAGCACAGGTTACTCTCATCTCATGACAAGAGGATTGGGGATTGGTAATTGGATGTAGCTGAGTGAAACAAAAGTGAGGGCACACAGAATATCAGTTGTGTTCTTCTGTCAGGGCAACACCAAATCCACACTGGGATCTTCATGCGGGCTCTACAAGAAGACGCAACGAGTATAGAATGAGGGATCAAAATTTGATGTGATGTGGTATTTATAGAATGGTTGGTTGATCAAGGCGATTCCGCACACAAGATGATGGTGGGAATCCTAAGAGAACACAACTGATGTGTCTCTTAGTATTTATTGGTTTATATACCAAGTTACAACTGTTGTACAATATTTGAATACTGTTTTTACGATGTGAGCATACAGTTGCATACATATTCTAAATATAGGACACGTGAGAATTATCCGTCTCACAGTTGTGTTCATTGATAATTTTAATGTTTTTTGGTGTAATACTATTGCGGAAAAGTAAGAAAAATTATGATAGGTAACTGTACATGTTTCCTAACAATTAGGATATTTGTTGTAACAATCATGTCTGGCATCTTGTGCATTTCTACAATTATCCTCAGGCCCAGTAAAAACCGGCCCTGATAGCACCAAGAAAGAACCAGATGAGAAGATTTATTTAGAACTGACTAATTTGTATCAATATTTCATATTCCACCCTAATCTAGAAACAAAGTTACAATCATCCATTGACATCCATCACACCATGTTCAAGTCTCCTTAAGTATACCTCTGTCATCTCTATGTGATCTGCAATGTATTGCATTTGTGTATGGCATGGCCTGGTGTCCTGCGCACCAACAGAACTACTACTAGTACTACATCCACTTTTAATTTACATGTCCCTGTGTTGAGTTTCAAAGAATGGTGCAGGGTGTTAGCCCCTTGTAGCAGTAATGACAGTGGTACAAACCAATAGATGTACTCTACAAATGGGTAGGGTATATGTATTGGCTAAAAGCTATGTCTGTACTAGATTATGTAAGTGTACTATGTAAGTAGCTAAGATGGCTGATTCAACTTCCAACACCCTGCCCCCTCTTGAACATGTTTGCATGATGGCCTGCCTGAAGAGAGATGTCCCAATCAACCTAGTCCTCCCTCCCCAACTTCCAAACAACTGGGAGCCCTATGTGGGTCAAGCTTGTTCAATCATCTCCCTGGCACCTCTGCCTCAACAATGGCAATGTCCAAAAAGGGATCAACCACATACAACAAATTATTACCCTACAACCATTGGCTTCAACACTTATATGACCAGCAACAATGCCTAAAGTGTCAAGTAAATCATTGCATTGAGCCAGTTGCACAAAGGTAATGCCATTACTTGGGTGCTCTGCGCTCCATATTGGCCATCTAACCTGTTGCTTTTGCTACAGTCCCTCACCTGCACAGCTATTAGCACCATCTACAACTTCACTCAAGGTTGGCAAACCAATTATCAAACTTCCCTACCTTGTAACTTCCTCCTTCCCCCACCAATCTTCTCCATTAGGCTTAAGCCAATGCTTACTCCCAGGTCACATGATATACCCACCTTCTATGAGAAAACCAAACTTCCATCATAAGGCACTTATTAAGTGCTTTAAGAAAACTGCTGGTGGTTGAAAGTTGTGCCAGTGCACAATCAATAAGGGTGTCCAATCAGCGACTACCCAATGTTAGTAACATTGTGTGGAAAGGTTGGCAAAATGATGGTAGGGTTTGATTGGATGGTAGCTTAGTTATAAGCAACAAAGGAGGTTTCGTTCGGAGGACAGCCTGGTTGTAGGGAAAGCATGCAAGACAGTTTGGGGCCTGGTGGCTGAACATTGAATGTTGAAATCACAGCATGTATGCATAATTTCCTACCCAGTCTGCCAGCTCTCCAATACATATAATCCAAGTGCCTGTGCTACCTACATTATGAACAATTCTCATATAAGTCATATCATCTTTGTTACTTTGTTTAAAATTGGCCAGAATCAATCTTTAGTAATGGAGGATCTGCAACTTCAACAGACAGTAACCTAACAAACATGGAAGGCCCACATTGCCACAGTTGAAGAATCCAAGTTGGATTCCATGGACTCAAAAAAATAGTCAGCGACCCTCATGATCAAGCTACATGGGCTGAGGGTTGCATTGACCTTGACTGCATAGCAAAATTTGTTTGACTTAATGCAGCCACTCTTTCCAATCCAGATTCCCTCTATGTCACCTTGACCATTCCCTCATTTTCACCCCCTGTTTGTACCCTCATAGACTCCGGTTCCTCTCACTGCTTCATAGACAAGACCTTTGCCAACAACCATAATATCCCCATATTCATGGTTCCACCTGTGTGTTAGGACACATGTACAGTTACCTATCATAATTTTTCTTACTTTTCCGCAATAGTATTACACCAAAAAAGATTAAAATTATCAATGAACGCAATCGTGAGACAGATAATTCTCACGTGTCCTATATTTAGAATATGTATGCAACTGTACACTCATGTCATAAAAACAGTATTCAAATATTGTACAACAGTTGTAACTTAGTATATAAACCAATAAATACTAAGAGACACATCAGTTGTGTTCTCTTAGGATTCCCACCATCACCTTGTGTGCGGAAATGCCTTCATCAACCAACCATTTTATAAATATCACATCACATCAAACTTTGATCCCTCATTCTATACTCATCGCATCTTCTTGTAGAGCCTGCACGAAGATCCTAGTGTGGATTTGGTGTTGCCCTGACAGAAGAACACAACTGATATTCCGTGCACCCTCACTTTTGTTTCACTCAGCCACATCCGATTACCAATCCCCCAATCCTCTGGTCACGAGATGAGAGTAACTTGTGTTTACATAATCTACTTTTGCTTCATAATCTGTGCATCAGCACTGCCTTATATTGTGGTCATCAGTGCTCAAAAGACAGTACTCATCTGTAGGACAGCTGCAACCAGACAACTGTTCGGCTCTGGTTTAGTGTACTATTTTTAGTACGAGTTATGGCCTTTTGCATTAGTGTAGTAATTGCCGAATTGGATTGCCAAAGAAAAGGTCATGAGTCAGCCAAAGAACCTTATTAGGTTTTATTTTTAGCAACTACATCATGACCGATCACATAATTTCCAATTCTGCTAATTGTGATCTTACTCTGGAAGAGAAAGTTGACGTGCTCACTATGCAACTTTCTCAACTAGTAAATTACATCACACTCCAAAACCCTGTCCAGCCGGCACCTACGGTGGAGGAAGAGGTAGATGAATTTTTATCTCATCATGAAGAAGAGTTGTCACAGAATACTGGAGATGGAAAAATTCACTTACCTAAATTTGCACCGCCACAATTATTTGATGGAATGATGAAGGATACTAAATCCTTTATTAGTTCTATTATATTGTATATTAAAGGTCGTGAACCCGAATTCTGTACAACTGAATCCAAAATAATGTTTGCGCTATCTTATATGTAAGGGGGCAAGGCACAATGTTGGAGAAACAAAGCCATCAATCAAATTGCTCAGGGCCACAAGCCGTTTAAGAGTTTCCAAGAATTTTTGGATAAAGTGGAAGCTCAATTTGGAGATCTTAGTCCGAAGGCAACAGCAGTAGGAAAATTGAAGACCATGTGGCAAGGGTCTTCCTTGGCAGAAGAATTCATTTTGCAATTTACAGCCAAAGCTTCACAGACCAATTTAGGAGACACTGAGTTAATTGAATATTTGAAGGCAGGACTTAATCCATCCTTGTTCAAGTCTATATATCGACTACTGGTTATGCCTACAACATTGGAGGAGTGGTATGAATGGGCTTTCAAGCTTGATTGGCAGTATCGCCAAGAGCAAGCCAAGTCGAAGTTGCTACACCCACATACTATGCACGCAGGTTCTAAATTTGGAAAGTCATCAGGAGGAAGCTCTGAAAAAGGAAAGGCGTTGATCGTACCTGAGATGAAGGCACAGCCATTGGCCATGGCAGTGACACTTCCTAATCAGTCGAATATTAGTCAGCACACATCAGATGCTATGGATGTAGATCGTGCAGGGAGACGTCCCCTGATCAAATGTTTCAATTGTGGAATATTGGGGCGTACAGCTAGGTTTTGCAGAGAGAAGAGGCAGATTCGAGAGGTGACAACAGAAGAGCAGAATTTTCCCGAGCAGTCCCAGTGAAGTTTTCCCCATTGGAGACTCATAATCAATATGATGTATTAACAGTGGAGGAAACCAATGAATCACATCCCTACCCAACCAATTCTATGCCAGTAACCTATTACACCCTCAATTTCATTTCTAAACTATGTAACCGAACCGAGAGTAAAGGCGAAGTGCATCATCAATCCAAAAATAGCCATTCTCAGAAAACTCTGAAAACCCTTATCCACTCAGCACGCATTGAACACGAAGTAATGTTGACAGTAGGATTGAAGACAGATGACACACATGCAATGGTAGATGTTGAGGCACTATTAGACAGTGGTGCTACTGATTTATTTATAAACCATGCATTGTTTCAGAACAATGGAATTTGCACACATAAATTCGAGCATCCTGTAATTGTGTACAACATCAATGGAACAGTAAACAAGGGAGGAAGTATTACTGAAGAGGTGACATTGATTATGTCCTACCAAGGTCACAAAGAGAGAGCCATATTTGAGGTGTGTGACATTGGAAAGACTAATCTAATAATAGGGTACAATTGGTTACATAAACATAACCCTAGTGTTGATTGGAAAACTGGGGAAGTAAAAATGAACCATTGCCCTAGGGAGTGTAATGTGTTTGGTAGGAAGTTGAAGCAGGAAAAGAAGATGAAAAGAGAGAAGAGTAGCACAGGGAAGTATTCAGTCACGGTAGAGGAGGTTCCTGATGAAGAAATGCCAAATGGGGAGAAACTGATCATGATTGAGAAAAATGATCCCACTGATCTATTTTGGTTTATTCATGGAGGGCAATCATGGAAATCCTCTGAAGATTGATAAAACTGTGGAAGAGTTGGTAACTGAGAAGTATCATAATTACTTATCAGTGTTCCAAAAGAAGGAATCAGAAAGAATGCCAAGAAGGAAACCATGGGATCATGGAATTGAGATGAAGCCTGGATTTGTGCTGAAGAAATCAAAAGTATATCCCTTATCTCTGCAGGAGCAAAAAGAGGTTGATAATTTCATTAATGAGCAATTGAGGAAAGGCTATATACATCCATCAAAATCCCCACAAACTTCACCCATATTCTTTATTCCAAAAAAAGATTTGAAAAAGTGCATGTGCACCAACTACCGCTATCTAAATGAGTGGACAGTCAACAATTCACATCCCTTACCATTAATCTCAGAGATTATTGACATGGTTGGAAAGGCAAAGAGATTTACGAAATTGGATTTATGATGGGTTTACAATAATGTGCACATCAAAGAAGGAGATGAGTGGAAAGCCGCTTTTGCTACGCGTCAAGGATCATTTGAGCCATTAGTCATGTTTTTCAGAATGAGCAATAGTCCACCCACTTTTCAGAATATGATGAATGATATTCTAAAAGAGGAAATTGATCAATGTGTTGTCATTGTATTTATTGACGACATTCTAATATTTACGGAAAGCGAGGAAGGGCATTAGGAAATTGTAAACAAAGTGTTGAAGAAGCTGCAGGAGAGCGATCTATTTTTGAAAGGTGAGAAGTGTAATTTTGATGCAGCAGAGATCAAGTTCCTGGAATTGATCATTGGTCCTGATGGCATCAAAATGGATCTGATCAAGGTAGAAGCCATTACATCATGGCCTGTTCCTGAACAGGTCAAGGATGTACAAGCATTTCTAGGTCTCACGAACTTCTATTGAGGCTTTGTACATAATTTTTCAAAAATTGCCACACCATTACACAATCTTACCAGAAAAGGAGTAGTCTGGAAATGGGGAGAGCTTCAGCAGAGAACATTCGAGGAATTGAAGAGGACATTTGTGGAAGGTCCCATATTAGTACCAGTAGATTTTACCTGACCACTAAGGGTAGAATCTGATGCATCCGATTATGCCACTGGTGCAGTATTATCTATGCCATGCAAAGATGAGAAATGGCATCTATGCACATTTCTATCTAAAGGGTTTAACGATGTAGAAAGAAATTATGATGGCCATGATAAAGAGATGTTGGGAATAATCTGAGCCTTGGAGGCATGGAGACATTATTTGGAAGGGGCTAAACATGAATTGGAAATTTGGATGGACCACTCAAATCTCCAATACTTCATGTCCGCCAAAAAATTAAATTGCCGACAAGGGCATTGGGCACTATTTTTATCATGCTTCAATTTCCACTTAATTCACAAACCAGGAAGCTTGATGAAAAAAGCCAACACATTATCACAGAGACCTGATCATAAAAAGGGGGTAGAGAATGATAACCAGGATATCACCTTGTTGAAGCCTGAATATTTCTGTATATGCACGATGTGCCAAGGTCATCTATTAATAGATGGTTCCAAAAAAGAAATGCTAATTAAAATTCAGAACTGTACTGATATGGATGAGGAAGTAGTAAAGGCTGTAAAAGAGATGAAAGGGGAGAAGAAGAAGACTATTAAAGGAGAAGAGTGGGGTGAAGAACAAGCATTAATATTATTCAGAGGAAAGGTGTATGTGCCAAAAGACATTGAGTTGTGAAAGGAAATTGTCTGATTACATCATAATACTTCCATTCATACAGAGTTATGTGGAGGGTTGTGATACTTGTCAACATGGCAAATCCTATCCGGAAATGCCAGCTGGGAAATTAATGCCAAATCTGATCCCAACAGGACCCTGGATCGATATCTCAGTAGATTTCATTACTGGACTTCCCAAAGCACAAGGCTATGAGTCTATTTCAGTCATATGTGATCGCTTCACCAAACAAGTCCATATTATTCCTACAACCCAGGAAACGAGTTTGTTAGGTTTGGCACACCTATATCGCAATCACATGTGGAAATCACATGGATTACCAAATACAGTTATTTCCTATCATGGACCCCAATTTTCAGCTGCATTCATGAAGGAACTAAATAAAACCTTAGGTATTCAAACCAAATTATCTATGGCATATCATCCCCAAACTGATGGGCAGACAGAGCAAATGAACCAGGAGTTAGAGCTGTACTTTACTGTCCCCCACCTAGTCCGATCGGAATGCTCGGAATCCTAACAAATTCCTAGCTGACCTAGGAATTCCTAATTGTCCGAGCGGACTTCAAATAAATTCCGAGCAGAATAAAATTCCTAGCAGTTTTATTCCGAGTAAAGTCCAAGTATCCGAGTAAATTCCCAGCACATTCTCTAAATATCTCTAAGTCAACTAGTGATGATTACGTAGTCATGTGACTTACCATATATGGAATATAGTGATGTTATATATCATTCTGACCGCATTTTTAGCTGAGTTTGAAAATCACCCTTGCATAGTGATGGGGCTGTCTATATATAGAACATAGTGATGTTATATATCATTCTGACCGCAATTTTCACCTGAGTTTGAAAATCACCCTTGCGTAGTCATGTGACCTACCAGATATGGAATATAGTGATGTTATATACCATTCTGACTGCAATTTTCAGCCGAGTTTGAAAATAACCCTTGCATAGTCATGTGACACACTGTATATAAAACATAGTAATGGTGCATCCTATTTTGACCAGATTTTTTAATCTGAGTTTTTTTTGTCATCTTGCACTCTCTTTGAATGATTAAGTAAAGCTATTAAGGCATCATCAAGACATTCCTCTTGTATTTTTGTCATTGTCACACTTTTACTAAATGATCAAATCCAATTGATGTGTGAAATATGGAACCATCAAGATATCCTAACAGGATATTTAGTGTCATATTAGAGTATGTTGAAGGGAAACTTTTGAAACTCATAGCATCATCTATTGTGTACCAAACCTTGCAGACATCCAAATACATACCTACACTTTTGCAGATTCTAGGTGCCATATTAGAGTAAGTTGAGGGGAATTTGCAAACTCAGTACCACATCTTATGATGGCATCATATGTTGTATATCACATCTGCAGATAATGAAATATGTACAAATACCACTTCTTAGTACATGATACTTAGATCACAAATATGAATTAGTCAATATTATCACCTGTGTCATCTCCTTCTTCTTCTTCATCCTCCTCATCCCTTTCATTCTCAAGACCATTAGCCTTATTTTCTTGTTTCTCAATCAGCAGTCTTGTGTGAAGAAATAGCATGACATTTAGGAACCAGTTAAACTTGCTGGGTGTCATTCTTTTCAGAATTGATTCAAATCCACCCAGCCAGGCATTTAATTGTTCACATGCCTGTATCAATTTTACAATTAGTCATTTGGATCATGTATGCCTTAAATGCCATACCTGAGTATTAAAAGCTCTTTTATAGTATTGCTGACCTTCTCTATCAGTATCCACAACAACCAGATTTGGTGCAGACCCATTTAATGGTGCTGGATTACACCATTTTCAGCACAAATAGTCAGTGGTACAGTGATTGATGTAATGATAGGTGTCAACAATAAAGTGAGTTGTTTTCTTCCATATTCTGTCCCAGCTGCCATCGGTTATGGCTGTACGAAGCACCACACATGCTTTGTCAATGCAAATGTAGTCTGGTCGTGACTCTTCAGTTGGATAAACTGACTCCAGTAAATTGAGAATATTTGTTGGAGATTCTGCTTTATCAAACTTTGCCCATGCTATTACCACACCACATGGAGCACAGACTGTTTCTACACAATAAAAGTGGCCTGGAGAAAAATAATTCTCTCTTTGTACTTCAGGTGCAGCAGGTTCATCATGAGGTTGTTGATTTGTTTGTCTAGCTGGTTGCCAAGGCAGGTGTTCATTGGGTCTTTGTAACATTCTTCTAG